>CM024765.1:25367496-25438124 GCA_014218235.1 Colocasia esculenta | reverse complement strand
TATGCAGAAAACCATGCATACCGAGCATATATACATGCAATATGTATATGGTATTATATCCATACTATCACCATGCAATACATGCATTATTTACATCTAACATAAACACATGCACACGTAATTATACTAATAATACGTACGTAAATATGTACATACATACACAGTACAAACATACACAACATATACAAATAATGCGACGGAAATTAGAGGGCCTTACACCCTCTCCCCCTTAAAGAAACTTCGTCCTCGAAGTTTAGAACGACACTACTCAAACAAAAGGGGATACTTCTTCTTCATCGCATCCTCAAGCTCCCACGTAGCCTCCTCACGTGAGAAGTTCCGCCATAGAACTTTCACCGACGCGATACTCTTGTTCCGGACATGCTGAACCTTCCGGTCAAGAATGGCTACTGGTTGCTCGACATACGAAAGATCTGGCTGGATCTCCACGGGCTCATGACTAATCACATGAGATGGATCTCGGACATACTTCCTGCATAGATACGTAGAATACAGGTGAACGCTAGCCAAAGCTGGGGGTAATGCTAGCTCGTACGCCACGTTGCCCAAACGTTTGAGAATCTCATATGGGCCAATGAATCTAGGGCTTAGATTGCTATGCCTGCCAAATCTGACAACACCTCGAGTAGGCGATATCTTCAAGAAGACATGATCGCCAACCTCGAACTCCAAATCCTTTCTTCTGTTGTCGGCATAACTCTTCTGCCTATCCTGTGCCGCAACAAGCCTTTTCCTGATAAGCTGAATCTTATCCGAAGTTTCCTGAACTAACTCCGGTCCGATCAACTGCCTATCACCAGTCTCCTCCCAACATAAAGGAGATCTGCAGGGCCTACCATACAACGCCTCGATGGAGCCATACCAATACTAGCATGAAAGCTGTTGTTGTATGCGAACTCCACAAGAGGTAAATGACGCTCCCCATCGTCCTTCCAATCCAGAACACACGCTCTCAACATATCCTCGAGCGTCTGGATAGTCCTCTCGGACTGTCATCGGTCTGGGGATGAACGCGAACTAAGCCTAAGCTCCGATCCTAACGCATCCTGAAGACCTTTCCACAATCTTGAAGTAAATTTCGGATCTCGATCCGAAATGATCGACTTCGGCACACCATGCAATCTAATGATACCGCTAACATACACTAGCTAAACTCTCTACTGACTGCTTCTTCTTCATAGGAAAGAAATGAGCAGTCTTCGAGAATCTATCTACAACTACCCAAATCGAGTCATTGCCCCTTCTAGATCGAGCAAACCCGAAACGAAGTCCATAGTGACAGCTTCCCATTTCCATACGGGGATATCCATCCTCTGCATAAGGCCGGATGGTCGCTGCCGCTCGGCTTTCACTTGATGACATACTAGACATCTAGACACATAATCCGCAACATCCTTCTTCATGCCGGACCACCAAAACGATCTCTTCAGGTCTTGATACATCTTAGTGTTACCCGGATGAATAGATAATCACGATCTATGAGCCTCCGCTAACACATGCTCACGGACATCTACCACATCGGGGACACAAACACGGTGCTGAAATCTAATCACACCGTCCTCATCACGAGCAATGCCCGCCTTACCCACTAACTCTAACAATCTAGGATCGGCTTTCTGCTGCTCAATCACCTCATCCAAGACTGAGGATCTAAGGGATAGCTGAGCTACAAAAGCCTGACACAACGATGGCTCTAACTCGGTCATAGAGCACGCTGCATCCTCCAACATCTTCCAATCCTGCTGGAGAGAAGACCTCTTCCTACTAAGAGCATCAACTACGACGTTCGCCTTTCCAGGATGATACTGAAGGTCGAAGTCATAGTCCTTCAAGAACTCAATCTCTTCTCTGCCTCAGGTTTAATTCCTTTTGGGAGAAAAGATACTTCAAGCTCTTGTGGTCGGTAAACACCTCAAATCTGACACCATAAAGATAGTGCCTCCAGATCTTTTAGTGCATGAACCACAGCTGCGAGCTCCAGTCATGAGTCGGATAGTTCCTCTCATGCTCCTTCAACTGACGAGAAGCATAAGCCACTACCCTTTCTTGTTGCATGAGCACACAGCCTAAACCAATCTGAGATGCATCCGTATAAATGGCAAAACCTTCTAGACCACTAGGAAATACCAATACCGGAGCAGAAGTAAGCTTAGCCTTCAATAGCTGAAAGCTGCGCTCACATGCCTCAGACCATACGAACTTCTCACCCTTTCTGGTCAGCTTTGTCAAAGGGGCGGCGATGGATGAGAAACCCTCAATGAATCGCCAATAGTAACCAGCTAACCCAAGGAAACTACGAATCTCCGAAGGGTCCTGGGAATCTCCCAATCCATAACTGCCTGGACTTTTGCTGGATCACAGCTACACCAGCGCCGGAGATAACATGCCCGAGAAAATGAACCTCGCGCAACCAGAACTCGCACTTGCTGAACTTCGCATACAGCTTGTGCTCACGGAGAACCTCTAAGACTAACCTCAAATGCTGACGATGTGTGGCCTCATCCAGAGAATAGACCAACACGCATCAATAAACACAACAACAAAGCTATCTAAATACGGACTAAACACCCGGTTCATGAGATCCATGAACGCTGCAGGGGCGTTGGTCAATCCAAAAGGAAGGACCAAAAACTCATAATGTCCATAACGGGTTCTAAATGCCGTCTTGGACACATCCTCACTCCGAATCATCAACTGATGATAACCAGATCGCAAGTCAATCTTAGAAAAGACGGATGCCTCTCGTAACTGGTCAACAGATCATCAATCCGAGGTAAGGGATACCTGTTCTTCACAGTCACTTGGTTCAACTTCCTATAATCAATACACAACCAAGTGACCCGTCTTTCTTCTTGACGAATAATACAGGTGCGCCCCAAGGGGAAACACTAGGGCGTGATGAACAGTCCATCCCCATGTACTTTTAAATTATTACTTGCCTATTTTGGTGATAAACAAAACACTGTCAAAAGTTTCTCTAACCTTGTTTATCTAGCCATAAGCACAGGAATTACCCAAAGAAAGTCAAGCATTTGTGGTAAGTCTTACATACATCTTTTCTCAGAAGAGCCATAACGACTTCTTCAGAAATTATAACGACTCTGTAAGTTATCATAACGACTTCTTCAGAAGTTATAACGACTTGCTCATTATAACGACTCTGTAAGTTATCGTAACGACTTCTTCAGAAGTTATAACGACTTGCTCATTATAACGACTCTGTAAGTTATCGTAACGACTTCTTCAGAAGTTATAACGACTTGCTCATTATAACGACTCTGTAAGTTATCGTAACGACTTCTTCAGAAGTTATAACGACTTGCTCGTCATAACGACTCTGTAAGTTGTCATAACGATTTCTTTAGAAAGTTACAACGACTTGCTCATTATAACGACTCTGTAAGTTATCGTAACGACTTCTTCAGAAGTTATAACGACTTGCTCATTATAACGACTCTGTAAGTTATCGTAACGACTTCTTCAGAAGTTATAACGACTTGCTCGTCATAACGACTCTGTAAGTTGTCATAACGATATCTTTTGAGAGCTACAACGACTTGCCATGTTTCATAACGATTTCTTTTGAGAGCTACAACGACTTGCCATGTTTCATAACGATTTCTTTTATCATCTGTTATAGAACGACTTGGTTGTGATAACGATTTCATAAGTTATCATAACGACTTCTTATCAGTCTACAGCACTTGATCATACGATTCTATCAAATTTCACAACGACTGCATAAGTCATGTTTCCATTTGATTAAACGTTTTTTTCCTTGATTTAATCTACGTTGAATAGTCAAAGTCGCATCTCGTCTGATTGACTGCCATGCATTTAATAAAGACTGAACGTATCTCTGCATGGACACAGAACATATCTTCCATTCTGGTGTATACTCTGCATGCATCTTTTAGAACGATAAAGTATTACTACTATATTTGTGTCTATCTGCTTTGACGTTGATTGACATCTGGAGATAGTATAGCTGTCTACCATTAAAGCTCAACCTTGCAGAACCTTAAGGATGTACTATCCTACAAACACGGACACAGAAGGAACTACAAGCAAACTCAGAAGATCTTATCTCTTTGCGTGCTCCAAAGAACAAAAGACTGTTGACAGGAAGCTTCCACAAAACCTTCAGTCTAACGTACACCAAAGCTGTGAGACAACGGTCATCTCTTTGTCCTCATTCAAATCGGAGATACAAATACAAGATGAAGCTTGCAAGAAATCAAAGTAGAGAAAATTCAATTCATATTGAAGAGCGGCTAGAACTCTGCAGCTTTCAAGTCTTCAAATTTTTCTCTAAAGCCAGAAATTCTTCTTTTCGATCTTGGCTCTTAGCTCCCTGTGCTGTGAGAAGAAAATTAAGGAGAGCTAGTTTAGTTCTGAGAGAGTGCACTTTGTGTAGATCTTCGTCTCTCAGTGGGTGTAGCTTCAGATTGAGTTTTGTAAAAGCTTGATCTAGGGGCTAGTCTTTTTCTCTCAAGAATTTTCCTGTGTTATTCCCTTCGTGTGTGAAGGAAGACCTGGTGGTTTCCAGGGTGGTGTTATTCCCTTCGTGTGTGAAGGAAGACCTGGTGGTTTCCAGGGTGGTGTTTTTCCCTTCGTGCGTGAAGGAAGACCTGGTGTTGCCAGGGTGTTGTGTTCCCTTCAGGGGTGAAGGAAGACCAGCTAAGCTGGGTGGTGTTTTTTGTCCATAGGGGGACTGTACCCCAGTTAGTGAAATCCTGAGGATTGCTCAGGGACTGGACATAGGACTCCTAAGGAGAGGAGATCCGAACCAGGATAAATCTGTGTGTTGTGTGATTGTCTTCTTTGTGTGATTGTTGTTTCTACTAACCATTACTAATCCCTTTCAAGAACTCTTTATGTTTGTTTGAGTTCAGTTTTTATCAGATAAATTTTTAAAGACCCATTCACCCCCCCTCTGGGTTAGCCAACCGGGCAACAGGGCGAATGAATCCCTTATCAAGCAATTCTTGCAATTGCTTCCTCAACTCGGCTAATTCTGCAGGAGCCATCCGATATGGGGCCTTCGAGATAGGAGAGGTGCCTGGAAGCAACTCTATAGTGACTCTATCTCCCTATCCGGTGGCAATCCAGACAAGTCGTCGGGAAAGACATCTGGAAAATCCTGCACCACATCGATCTCTGCAAGAGTCAGTGACGAACCAGCATCGGTACTAGCATAACGCTGGCAAGAAATGCGTCACAACCCTTGTTCACCATGCGCATCGCCTTCATGGCAGAGATAACTAACTTTCCCGCTAAGTTCTTTGGCAAGGGATGAGAGAACTCATCCTCACCAGTGTGGAAAAACAATCTTCTTCCTACGACAATCCACTAACGCATAGTGCTCCTCTAGCCAATCCAGACCAAGGATACAATCATAGTCCTTCATCCTTAGCAAGAAGAAACACCCATCTAGGAATCTATCCTCAATACACATAGGTAACGACGGAATGCATTTCCTAGTCGATACCGTACCCACAGGGGTGTGCACAGACAAAGGGACCTCTAACTCCTCAGACTCTATGCCTGACTCTAGGGCTAACTGCCTAGAGAACCGCTCAAAATGAACGAGTGAGTAGCACCCGTATCAAACAAAACCCTAGCGTGCACACCGAAAAGTAAAAATGTACCTTCGGTGACATGCTCCGCCTGCTCGGCGTCCTCGCGAGCTAAAGCAAACACTCGAGCTGGGGCTCGAGGCCTTCCTGGTCTTCCTGTAGCTGGCGCGGCTGCCGCTACTGCTGGTGCTGGCGCTCCACGCTGAGCTCCTTGCTGAAGTCTTGGGCAATCTTTGATCTTGTGGTCGCTGCTCCCACACTTTAAGCATCTACCCGCTACTAACCAGCACTCGGAACCTCCATGGGTCTTCCCACAATGGGGACACTCTTTCTTCGCACCAGGGGAACGTATAGAAGGTACCTGAGAGTTGCTGACTGCCACTGATTTCTGCGGTGTCTGGTACACCGTTTTTTCTTATCCTGCCGCTGGAATGTCGCTGCCGGCCTCTTCTGCGAAGCCTTCTTCTCCTCCAGATATTGCTCCATTTCTCCCTCCTGCTGCAGGCTGCGCTGAGGGCCTCGTCTAACGTGCGGTGGTCGAACGCCACGAGTCTCGTCCTCAGTGATGGTTTGAGACCCATCACGAATTTCTTGGTCTTCCTGCGCTCATCCTCTACTATATGCGGTGCATATTTAGAAAGTTCAGAAAACCTTGCCTCGTATTCCAGGACGGTCATTGATCCTTGCATCAGGGAAAGGAATTCTTCTCCATCTTGTCCTGGATATGCTCTGGGACGAACTTGGCTCGGAAGAGCCTCACGAACGCATCCCACGCCACATCTACTGCTCCGTCCTCAAAGCGTGTACGAAGTAGGGAGGACCACCATACATCAGCTCTCTCCTGCAATACACCTTCATAAGCACTAACTAACAAATTCTAACTTGACAAACAACATACAAGCATAACTAAAGCATACCTGTAGCATGTAGGTGGCTAATGTCACCTTGTCCTCATCAGGACACCTGATAGCTCGGAAGATTTTCTCCGTCTCCCTCATCCAGCTTTCTGCCATTAGCGGATCACTCTCCCTTAAAAGAGGGTGGGGTCATCCTCTTGAATCGCTCCATGATGGAAGGTCCACCATGGTTTTGAGCTGGGGCCTGAGCCTGCTACATTAAACAATAACAATATACAATAAACACAATATCACACAATCTAAATAGCAAACTACTAGGTTGTTTCATTATTCTACCTGGGCCTCCAACTGGGCCTGGAGTGCTGCCTGGGTGTGGGCCTGCGTCTGCATGGCTTGCACCAGACCTTGCATGAATACTCCATAGTCCACTGGCGGTGGTGGGGGAAGCACAGGACCCTGTGGGGCCGGGGCTGCTGCTCCGCCTGCTCCTCACGCCTCTGCTCGTCGTCGCGAGCTGGCACACCTCCACGTCGTCCACGGGAAGCCATAGCCGTAATAAAATTTCAGCCACTATTAGAGCTAGGTTACTAATTTCTCTAACCATTTTCTTATCTATCTTTCATTTCTTATTAGTGTTTTACACATGTGGACATACTTAGCATGCAATGGGGATGATGACTTAGGTATATTCATGTGTAATCTCAACCGGTCGCTCTGATACCAATCTCTGTGACGGCCTCAGTATACCGGTACGGTTATACCAACCCACGTCGGTATAGCGAGTGCTGCCACAGTGGGACATTTACCCAAACGATACATACAGCTGAGATACACGCGAATATACAACAGAGTAGCGGAAGTAAAAGACAACTGTCTCCATTCATTCATCATCCACATTAAACATACATGCAATTCGCAATAACATAAAAGGAACTAAAGTTCACATAAATTAAATTGCTGAAATGGAAATACATAATGTCCACACTTTTACATCCTTTTCATAATACTCTAATACAATGTTCAAATTACATACTTATGAAATACACAATCTCAAAGAAACTCCAAAGCTAGCTAATCTCCGCGCTCGGAGTCCGTCTCTGCTACCTCCTCCGAAGGTGCCACGTCACCAACTACACCTGTACGCCGAAGCAAGGAGTGAGTTCAGAGACAGCAAGAAACACTACTCATGATATACACGTACAAGTCCTAGTGGTTTCTACATGCACATTTACAATTTTCAACGCATGGCTTGCTAGTCAATTCAAGATCAACCTATCATGAAAGTTTTACTATTTTATACATGAATCATGCTTCAGATTTCCAAAAAAATAAAATTCACCTATCACATGATCTCTATTCAATTTACTCATGAAACTCTATCTTTAAAGAGCTAAAACATGAGAGCTACCAACATGAACGTTTTACATACATGAAAGGGGAAACACAATTAGCATGGATTTCACATGTCCTTAAGTGCATACATAACATTTTCACATGCTTTAGGTTGCTGATTTCACATGGTTAACGGCTGTAAACCTATACATGAAAGCTACATTATTGCATAAAACATATCATGTGATCAAACAATCATGCTATCTTATACCCGTTTTCACCAATTATCCCTAACATGGGTTCTAGACATCTTTTCACATACTAACATAATGATAATAGCATAATTCACTGATTTCACATGCTTTCAGATTTGTCTCACATGGCTTTCAATAACGCATCTTCACATTTTGAGTTTCACATTTTCTTTACACAAGTTTCCACTTTCACATGGTACACTACACATACACATTCACATTATCACTTACACATTTACCATGTACACATACACATTACACATTTCACATTACACATTTTAGGTGCCGTGACACATAGTCCAAACCACCAAAGAAGGACATATACACATCACATTACATTTTAGGTGTCGTGACACATAGTCCAAACCACAAAGAAGGACATATACACATCACATTACACATTTTAGTGCCGTGACACATAGCCCAAACCACAAAGAAGGACATATAACATCACATTACACATAGACGCCATCTAGGCATTCCAATGGCGACTGTTGGACTGCGCAGACCGGGAGAACAAGTCTCCACCCTAACCAGTGTACTTGTCCACCTCCAGGATTTACCCCTAATGCCCTTAGGGTCACTTACACATTGAACTTTCTCAGGGGGACTTTTCCCTGATACAGCTCCACTGCCCGCTACGGAAGCAGTGTCACATTGGCACAGTTGCACATTTACACATTTACCGCTTTACACATGGTTTTACACTTCACACTTTTCATCACATTCACTTCCTCACTCACATGAATATCTTGTTTTTCTAACATGGTACTACAGAATTTCAAGAGCTTAGCACACAGTGATTTCCAATCAAGTTGGTTTTAGACAATAACTAATCACATTACGATAATATACGTAGATTATCACATTTCGCATGAAAATACATAACTTCTTATTTACTGGTCCAAATGACCTGAAATTTTAACCACATGCTGTTTTCGGGTCCAAGATCATACACTCAAATTTTCAGTTTTCTGAGCTAAATAGAATTTACAGAAAATAAAACACCTATTTAGCATACTATTCACAACTTAAGTTAACATGGGGTTTAACATATCCTGCAAATTGCCACTTACTGGTTTAAACAGAGGCTACTAATATATGCATGATTAAGAATACAAAATTTCCCTAAATCATACATCTATGGATTTCACCACAACCATTCTTGCATGCTTTTATTTTACCGAGCCGGATTTATTAGCAATTTACACAAGCATGGATAATTTACCAAAATTGCAAACACATATACTGGCCCACTAATCTTCATGATCAGACCAAAACCAAGACATTCATACTAATCCTAATCATGAACAAGGATTTGCAAGATTATCTACAAGTCATGCTCACAAGTTTAAAGGGGTACAATTATCCTACATTTACCATCACGCATCACACTCATTCACACACTACAATTGATAATATACATAGAGTATAGGATTACCATATATCCTCATCACGGAAAACATACCGAAATTAATGTATAAGAAGGGAAGAACAGCTCACTGTTCTGTCCAGAGGAACTTGGCGGCGGTCTCTGGCCGCTGACTCAGTGTCAGCGACGGGCGCGATGGACGCCAAGCATGATCTGGGCGTCCAGGGACCTTGCCGTCGAATCAGGTCTGTGCAGAAACACAGACCCGAGCTCTCAAACTTGGGTGAATGGGAGGGTCTAGGACTCGAGGAAAAATCTATAAAAATAATAGAAACGACCTAGACACATACGGGAATACCATGGATAGGTCACTTGCCTTTTAAAAATTCTTCCAAAGGGTTTAGGGTGTTGGTGAAGCCCTCCTTGGGTTGTCCCAAGAAGTGCAGAACGCCCTCCAAACAATCTCTCCTCCGGGCTCCTGGATGATCTCCACGCCGAGGGGATGTCCGGGTAGCCTCCTCCTTTGATCCAGCTACCTTCTTGAAGCAGTAGATCTCCAGAGCAGATCCTCAGGTTGATGGATTTTTGGGTTCCAAAGTGGGTTTTCTCTCAGTTTTTCTCTCTAGGGTTTTTCTTCTCACTTTTTCTCCTCTTGCAAGGTGAAGGGAGGAGTGGGGAGAGGCCATTTCGGGTTCAGACATAAGGAGGGTCTCTCTCCCACTCACCATGCTGATTTGACAGTCTTCAGAGCCGTTGGGGGACATCCCCCAATGGTTGGCTTGCCTTGTTTCAGAAGCTTGCAGCTCTGCTGCGCATGCAGGCCAGAGAGATTGGCGTCCATATCGCTGGACGCCAGGATTAGTGTTGGCGTCCATGTCTGGACGCTGACACCTCCTAAACGGCCTGGGCTTGACGCCAAGGTGGCCTTCGGCCAGAATTCTGAAATATGCAGAAAACCATGCATACCGAGCATATATACATGCAATATGTATATGGTATTATATCCATACTATCACCATGCAATACATGCATTATTTACATCTAACATAAACACATGCACACGTAATTATACTAATTAATACGTACGTAAATATGTACATACATACACAAGTACAAACATACACACATAAATACAAATAATGCGACGGAAATTAGAGGGCCTTACACTGACATCCCCATGCACGTCCATGCATGTGACGCCAACTGGTCTTTCGGCCAGAACACAAAATTTGTGTAAACATTCATGCTTACTCTAAATATATATAAAGTAATGTACAATTTAAATACCATATGCACAACTAAATAAAAGCAATATGTACACCATAATTGAACACACACACACACACACAACACACACACACACACACACACATATATATATATATATACATATACACATGTGCACATATATATATACAAAACATTCAAATAATACATGACCAAACTCCAAAAAGAAAAAGGCAAAAATTGAGGGCCTTACACCATAATTGGGTGTCTACACACATGTCCAATTTTCCACAAACATGACATGAAGGAATTCTGTAGAAGGTAGGTTGAAAGTATGATCTTCTTTGTGGTTTTTGAAAAACTTCTGGAAACTATAGGAATCATTCCCCTATTGAAGTTCAAGTTGACAGATTTAAAATATCCTTATCGACCACTCACGTTTCTTCGGAATTGGGTTCGATCAACTTGATGATAACCGATATGTCAACCTGAGGTTCCGTTATATCTAGTGTATGTTTGTTTCTTCTTTGTATTTTGATTTTTAACTTTCATGTTTTTCTGTGGAGGAAGATTTTGCTTTTTCTAATTGACTTTGTATTATGAACATAGGATGTGGTCATTAAGGTACCAATTTCCTTTTTATTTTCAGTGTGAAATCCAAGTCATTATTTATTTAGACTTCATTTGACTCCTAACATAGTGTCTAGATTTTTCTGACCTTTGACAAACTTTGATAGGATATCTTTTATCCTTGACTTCATTTGACTCTGTTTAAGTTTCTCCTGAAGTTTAACATTTTCATCTTGTAGATTAACATGTTGTTCAGTGATCAATTTACCTCTCTTTCAATTTCCCAAATTTTATCTTTAAATTCATCTAGCTGAACATGAAAACTCTCATTTTCAGCTTTCAAGTTAATAACTTCAGAACTGAGACCTTCAAGTTTCTCAATGAGAGAATGATCATGCGCAATGTTATTCCTTTTTCTTTTTAAAGACTTTATCTCACTTTTATATGCAGTGAATTTCTCAAACAACATGGTATTGCTTCTTCCATTCTTCAACACTAAAACTTTCAAACGAATATTTACCTCAGTGTTCTCCACTTTTGGCCATCAGACAAATGTTATTTTCATTTTCTTCAACTTCTGACATTTCCTCATCTTTATCTTCGTCACTCCAAGCAACTAGCATTGTCTTTGACTTTATGAATTTCTCTTTCTTGATCTTCTTCTTGAGCTTGGGACATTCTTCTCCCATGTGTCTTGGTATCCTACATTCGTAACAAATTACAATGTCATATCCTTTATTTGAATCAGAGTTTGAAATAAAGTTTTTCTTATGACGGA
This sequence comes from Colocasia esculenta, assembly GCA_014218235.1. Taxonomy (NCBI): domain Eukaryota; kingdom Viridiplantae; phylum Streptophyta; class Magnoliopsida; order Alismatales; family Araceae; genus Colocasia; species Colocasia esculenta. Next base: position 25,426,134 of record CM024765.1, on the reverse strand, counting down.
TCTATTCTTATCTTGGCCCTTCCTTTTCACCCTTAAGAACTTTTTGAACTATCTAGTTAACAAAGTCATTTCATCCTCTTCTTCATCATTGTTAGACACACTACTATTTTCACTTAAATTTTAGATTTAGCAGAAGCTTTCAAGGCTATGGGTTTTTTCTTCTTCATTTCTTTTAAGATTCAATCCATATTCATTAGTGACCCTATCAATTCATCTAAGGATATTATTGACAAAATTCTTGAATTTTCTATTATAGTTGCCTTAGTGTGCCATGTAGAAGGAAGTGATCTAAGGATTTTTCTAACCAAGTCACTGTTGATATATGTTTACCCACGGTTTCAAGCTATTGACCAATATCATGAATCTAACAAACAATTTAGAAATTGTCTCATCAGATTTCATTTTAAAGACTTCATAATCAGAAACTAGCATGCTTGTTTTAATTTCTCTTACCTTAGGTATATCTTCATAAATGAGTTCCTATTTATCCCACATCTCCTTAGTAAACTGCACATTGATACGTAGGAGAACGTTTTGGGATGGATTGCACACTCCTTCATCTTCATTGCACTCCAATTTAGTGTTGACCTTCGAATATGTTCCCTAGTCCACATATCTTCATTCTCGAGTAGCTCAATTGGACCCTTGCTCACAATCCTCCAAAATTCAATCTTGAGCACACAAAAATACATGAATTCATTTTTTTCAATAAAGATAGTTAGTGACATCAAAGAATAGTGGCCTAATCACTGAATAACCCTCAACCATAAAACATTTGCCACTCATTCCAGAGATTCTCTTCTGGTCGTTTGACCACATACTAAGAAGCATAGAAATCTGCTATGATACCAACTGAAAGAGAGTAAGTTGCAATCTTTACAAACTTAGAAGGGGGTTCAATATATTTGTAACACCATAGCGAAATTTGAAAATTTAAGCGCACTCAGTAAAGAAACTGAAGGGGATCTGTAGACCGAATACATAACACTTGTCTGCCTGATAGAACACAAATCCAATATAGACTGTTTTTGATAAAAGTTGTCTTGCTAACAAATAATGAATTCGAACTCCAATACTGCTGAAACTTAGTGAAACGTATGTGAATAAGATCAAGTGTGTGCAATGTGATCCTGTGCATTCAACTAACGTGATGAAGAATCAAACCAAATGCAAGAGGATATAAGATGGTTCAGATCACACAATTTGTGTGTTCTACGTCCATCGCCCACACATACACACCCAATTTAATGAGCAAGTTCAAACCAAAGTACAACACACACACACAATCTCAAGCAAACACCTCGAGTAAACACACACTAAGATCAAATCTGAGCCTATGTTAATCGTAGATCAACACAGTGATGCACACACATAATGAAGAATTAAAAGAACTTAGAAGAAAAGGTAATTGGCTTGATGTAGATGCTTGATTCAGTTCAATTCCACCACGATCTAGATATTCAGGTCTTGATGAGGCTCTGAAGCTTGATCAAGCGAGATTTGATATGCTTCACTTCCTTGATCTACTCAAGCTCCCTATGGAGCAAGACAATGGCAATACGAACTCGTCTCTCCTACTTCTCCCACACACAAGTCCAGAGAGCTCACAAACTTAGGTTTCCTGCCTTCAGAAAACTACTGTCAAAAGAAGTCTTCTTTTCCTTTCTCAAAATGAGAAGTCTTGCCCCTTTAAATAGCCTTAGAACTTTTCTACACACTTTTTCACGTGCTTTGAGATCTATGCGTACAAAGTTAACTTAAAATGTACTTTCATAGGACATTCATGTGCAGTTCACATGACACGTCTGTCCACCTATTCCTTCTTTTTGTTGACTTCGACCGACTCTTCTAGCTCTTCATTGATGATAAAACTTTGACTAATTCTTTTATACTTCAACTTCTAGTTTTGACTTGAAATTTCAACTTCAAACTTCGACTTGTGCCTTAAGACTTTGTGGTGGCTATTTCTCGCCACCTAAGCCCATCATGACCCATCACGGCCCGTCAGGGCCTGTCAAGGTCTTGTTGACAGGCGTGGCCCTCCCGTAAAGCACCACGTCTTCCCAAGTACCGCACAAAAGGACTCCAGGGCACGTCTCCGGACGTCATTTGCTCTGGTCGGATCAAGGATCATTTTACCGAGCAAGGGGTCACCTCCGAGCACCCCATGGCATGTTCGGCCCAGGCCCCAGCCTGACAAACAAGCCACCTGCTCGGTACTCACGGCTAAGACATCCAAGCAGGCTCCTCACATCCTACGACGGTTACAATGGCTGCTGGCCACGTGTCCCACGATCAAGAGGAGTAATAACTACCGAACACCCCAACGAGCGCTTCAGTGTGTAACTCCCCATCGGACGCGCCAACCGATGCGATCTTTCAAGCACGACCAAAGGACGTTTCACCCCTTTTCTTCAGCATTCACGCCTATAAAAGGCTCAGGTACAGTACCATGCAAGGGTAACGCATCCTTACTCATACAAGCCCTCGCGCTTTACACATGAGAACCCCCTTCCTCTCACGTCTCTTACTAACTTAGGCATCGAAGGGTTCTCCCCGGTTCTTCAACCAGGCCCCTTGATCCTGTTCTGGTTTTGCAGATCTTCATCCATTACCGGTGGCCGTCTCCTTCCCTCTAAAGTGTAGGCCCAACTAGCTCCGGCCCAAACAAGAAAAAGCCTCCACACTTTTGGCGCCGTCTGTGGGAATCGACAACTGCCATGGCTCGCGGACGATCTTCCTACCAAAACATCGGGAGTAGAATGACACGGTCCCGCCAATCACGGGCGGACTCTTGTCATCAGGCTCCCGTCGACGTCATCGTCACCCCCGTCGATGCAGATGGTGACGTCCCTGCACCCGCCGCCGTCATGCCTGCAACCGCCCTAGAGATGGCAAAACTCTGGGGGCAGATGCAGCATCTGACGGGTATCTGCCTAGGACTTCAGGCCCAGTTAGCCAGACCACCACTGGCCCCAGCGGCCTCTGTGCCATAGGAGCGTCAGGCGGAGTCGTCTCACCGGCGATCTCGCGCCCCTCTTGCACCTCGCGAGCAGTAGGTGGACTCACCACGGCGGTCGCACCGCGCCCCGTCTGAGGAGCAGACGTCGGAGCGTCGTGGCCGTTCACCTTGCCACTCTATGGCGGCCCCACCCCCGCTGCGCTCGGTTGTGGGGGCCAACTCCCACAAAACTGGCTGAGAAGACTCTGCTCACTCCGAGCAAGAGCTGGCCAGGTGCCTACGCCGTGTCGTGGACCTTGAACGACGGGTGGACGTGATGGTTCAGCGCGCGGAGGGCAAGGCTCCAGCGGAAGACGACCTGGACTTCCGCTCCCCTTTCAACACGAGATCCTAGAAGCCCGGTCTCTCCCAAGCACCCTTTGCCCACCATCACGCCCTACGACGGCACCACCGACCCGGCCGACCACATTCACAGCTTTGAGTCACACATGGTGTTCCACGGGGCATCAGACGCGGCCAAGTGTCGGGCTTTCCCAGCCACCTCAAGGAGACTGTCAGAGCATGGTTCGAAGCTCTACCCGCAGGCTCCGTTTCCTCCTTCCGCCAATTGAAGTAGTCCTTTCGGGACAACTTCCTTGGCGGAAGGTCGTAGCTGCATACGGCGGCCTCCCTCCTGGCAATCCGCCAGAAGAAGGGTAAAGTGCTCTCGGACTTCGTCAAGAGGTTCCGGACTAAGGCACTCTGTATCTCGCGCCTCGATGTTCCTCTAGCCACCAGTGCCCTTATCCAGGGCACTCGCAATGGCTTCCTTCAGAGGACCCTCGGCGTTCAGCAGCCCTCCACTCTCGTCGAGCTGCTTTCCATCGCTCAACGTCATGCGGCTTGTGAGGAAAGCCTAGCCGCAGGACGAGCAGAGCAGGGAGAACATTCGGACAAGAAGAGGCCTTCCGACAATGGTTCCGACTGCGATCGGAAGAAAGGACGGCGCAACGGCGACTCACCGTGCCGACCACGCCCCTTCATTGACTACACACCACTGACGATGGCACCCGAACAGATCCTGGCAGAGATCAGGACGAACCATATGTTCGGTGGCCACCAAGGATGCGCTCTGATCCCCGATGGTGCAACCAGAGAAGTATTGTCACTTCCACCGCAACCACGGCCACGATACCTCCGAATGCCGCAAACTCAAGGACGAAATCGAGTCCCTCATTACGTGGCTACCTCGACGGTTCGTGCGTCAGAACGAAGGCCGCCCCAGACGTCGAGAATGGACTCCCAGCAGCCGATCAACAACGAGCCCAACGGGCAAGAAATCAATGTGATCGCAGGAGGATTCGGCGCAGGCGGAGAGAGCACTCAAAGCCGACGTGACTACGCAAGGCGAGTGCACGTTGTGGACAGGCCTCCGACGCCTCGGCCAGCTCCATATCCTGCCAACCCAACACGCACACAACCCGAGGAGGTCATCACCTTCTCGGACGAGACCTTGTAGGGTTACTACCCTGTACCGATGCGTTGGTCGTTTCGGCCACCATCAACCATTGTAATGTGCGTCGGATTTTGGTGGATAATGGAAGCACCCCCGACGTATTGGCTATGACTGTTATCTCCTTATAGGCCTTAAAACCAAACAGCTCACCCCTGTGGGGTCTCCTTTGTTCGTCTTCTCGGGGGCTTCAGTTCAGCCCATGGGTAAAATTCGCCTCCCAATCACCCTTGGACGGCTCCAAGAGCGTGACCAGGATAGTGAACTTTCTGGTTATCGAGAATATGCCTGGCTACAATGTCATCCTCAGTAGAGGCCTGATCGGACGACTCAAAGTGGTACCTTCATCTCTTCATGAAAAGATGAAGTACCCAACTCCGAGGGGATCGGCAAGGTGCTCGGGTGCCAACGCGAGTCTCGACGGTGTTATGTCCTTTCTCTTAGGGACAAGCAGCCACTCGCGGCCCTCAGCCCCAGCCCCACCGTCGACCGATCAGCCCTCCACCAGCCGAGGAACGCCTACTGAAGACCTGCTTCCAGTTCAGGTGGACGACGACCCTGAACACGTCCTCTACATTGGCGCTCTACTAGCGGAAGTCGAGCAACAACGCTACAAAGCCTTCTTGCTAGCCATTTTGGACGTGTTCGCGTGGTCCAACGACGAGTTGCCAGGCATCCCTCCAGAACTAATGGTGCATCGCCTCCGCTTGGACCCACGGGTCCCACCAGTTCAGCAAAGGAGGCAACTCGTCAACCGAGAACGTAGAACGTGATCCAGGATCACGTCGTCAAAAGCCGATCTATTGGGCTCCTACGAGAAGCCCAATACCCGAGCTGGATCTCTAATGTAGTCCTCATGCGCAAGGCCAATGGCAAATGGCGGGTATGTGTGGACTACAAGGATCTCAACAAGGCAACGCCCAAAGACAACTTTCCTCTGCCGCGCATCGACCAGTTGGTGGACGCCACATCCGGACATGAGCTTCTCAGCTTCCTGGATGCTTACTCCGATTACCACCAGATCAGTATGCATCCGCCGGACCAAGACGCCACCACGTTTGTCACGAACTTGGGGTTATACTGCTTCACCAGGATGCCCTTTGGTCTGAAGAACACTGGTGCAACGTACTAGCGGCTGGTCAATAAGATGTTCGAGCAGCAGATCGGGCGTAACATGGAGGTCTACGTGGACGACATGCTGGTCAAGACGCTTCCGAGCACCGATCACATCTCTGACCTCGAAGAAACTTTCGCAACCTTGCGGATGTTTAATATGAAGCTCAACCCAGCCAAGTGTGTGTTTGGTGTGTATTCGGGTAAGTTCCTCGACTTCCTCGTTTCAAATAGAGGGATAGAAGCAAACCCGGAGAAAATCCAAGCCATACTTGAGATGAGCAGTCCCAAACATGCGCGACATCCAATGCCTACCAGACGTCTCGTTGTACTGAACCAGTTCATGTCCCGAGCAGTGGAAAGAAGTTTCAACTTCTTCAGGTTGCTGCGAGGTCCTAAAAGCACCTTACAGCAAGGGGGGCATGTGCGGTGGACAGAGGATTGTGAAATTGCCTTCACCGAGCTGAAGGTGTACTTGGTAGCCCCACCTGTTCTCTCAAAGCCTGTGCTCGGAGAACCACTATTCGTGTACCTTTCGGTTACCAAACACTCCGTCAGTGCAGTTTTGATCAGAGAAGAAGCAGCGGTGCAGCACCCGATTTACTACATCAGTAGGGTCCTCCAAGAAGCTGAAAGGAGGTACCCCCGAGCAGAAAAGCTCGCCCTTGCTCTGGTCGTAGCTGCCCGGAAGCTCAGGCCCTATTTTCAGGCCCACTTAGTGATGGTTCTTACTAACCAACAACTGAAGTCTATTCTGCAGCGGCCGGAGGCTTCAGGCAGGCTCATTAAATGGGCCATAGAGCTAGGCGAGTTTGACATCAGCTTCCGCCCAAGACAGCAATCAAGGCGCAAGCATGGCGGACTTTGTCGCGGAATGTACTCTCCCTACCGAGCAGGACCCTCTGCTTGCCGACGAGCCCCCATGGGAGCTCTACGTGGATGGATCCTCTTGTGTTACAGGGAGCGGAGCTGGCTTGGTTCTCACCTCTCCGAGGGATTAGAGTTCCAATACGCCCTCCGGTTCCACTTCGCGGCCTCCAACAACGTTGCCGAGTATGAAGCGTTGTTGTCTGGTATTCGCATGGCTAGGCACCTCGGAGCCCTCGGCTTAGAGTCTTCAGCAATTCCCAGTTGGTAGCCAGCCAAGTGAACGGGCAGTTCGAAGCAAGGGATCCCCGCATGGCCCAGTACCTCCAGCAGGTCAAGAGCCTAACATAAGGTCTCCTCTATTTTGAGGTTATACATGTCCCACGGGAGCAGAATGCGCGAGCCGATGCGCCTGCCAAGTTGGCATCTTCAAGAGACATCGCCCCTTCTCGCTCTGTGTTTATCGAAGAGCTTGCCTCACCGATCACCGAAGTGGATGTTGCAGCTGTTCAGGTTGGTCCGTCAGCTCCGAACTGGATGGACCCTCTCCTGGCCTATCTACTTCGAGGTCAGCTTCCGCTCGAGTAGGGCGAAGCTCGGAAGATCAGATTGCGTTCTCAGCGCTTCTCCCTCGTCGAAGGCAAGTTATACCGACAATCCCTTTCGAGGCCTCTTTTACGGTGCCTCAGCCCTGAAGAAGCTCTTTCGGCTACCGAGGAGGTTCACGAGGGATTATGCGGAAGCCATTTGGGGGGCAGAACACTGGCACACAGCATTATTCGAGCAGGGTTCTGGTGGCCTTCTCTGCAAAAGGATTGCATGACCTTTGTCAGAAGGTGTCCGGAATGTCAGAAGTTCGGGCAGCTTATTAAGCAGCCTGCCGAACAACTTCATAGCCTGTTCGAACCTCGCCCTTTCGCCAGATGGGGCATCAACATTTTGGTCCCCTTTCCTGAGGCCCAAGTCGGATAAAGTTCTTGTTCGTGGCTATCGACTACTTCACCAAGTGGATCGAGGCAGAACAAGTCGCCGCAATCACCGAACAAGCCGCGTGGAAGTTCGTGTGGAAGAACCTCCTCTGCCGGTTTGGCGTTCCAAGGGTGATCACTTCCGATAACGGGAAGCAGTTAGACAGCACCTTCTTCAAGCAGAAGTGCACCGAGCTTGGCATCTACAACCACTTCACCTCTGTGGCTCATCCCCAGGCAAACGGTTTGGTCAAAAATGCCAACCGAACATTGCTTCACGGGATTCGCACAAGAGTAGAAGCTGCAGGTGGTTCGTGGATCGACGAGCTCCCCAACGTGCTTTGGTGCCACCGAACAACATCACGAGTGGCGACGGGAGAAACACCCTTTCACTTGGCCTATGGCTCAGAAGCTATCGTGCCCTTGGAAGTAGCTCTCCCCACTCTCCGAACAATCCATTTTGATGAAGCCGCCAACAATTGTGCTCTTCGGGAGAACTTGGACATGCTTGGCGAACGCCAAGGTGATGCCAGCATTCGTCTTGTCTCCTATCAGCAACGACTCGCGCAATACTACAATACTCGAGTTCGGGAAAGGTGCTTCTATGTGGGCGATCTAGTTCTGCATCGCTGCTCGGCCTCGGACCCTCGAAGAGCAGTTGGCAAACTAGCCCCCAAATGGAAGGACCTTATCAGATCACCCAGGTCCTTGGGAAAGTCTCCTACAAGCTTACTACTCCTAGTGGCGAAGCCATACCCAAGACTTGGCATATATCTAACCTCAAGGCTTACTATTTATAAAAGCCTTTTTTCTGCCTCCTACTTCTCTCCTCCCGCCCTTTTGGTCGGCTTGAAACGAAGTCCGTGATATCCTTTTTTAAGCTATTCAGCTCACAAGGATATAGTGACATCTCTAAGTGTGAAGACGTTCCGCCAACGCTCCTTGGTCGGAACTTATCAGTTCCTGGTAACCCGAGCGACAATTGCGAACTCTTCTAAACGATCAGCGAATTCCGATTCGGACAGCACGCATGCAAGGGAAGGAGATAGAGAAAGTGAAGCCATCTTTTAGAAGTGATCTATTCAGGTCCTTTACATGTAAAGCTCGTCCCAGCGAAGTCGCAAAGAGAAGAGGAAGGTGACAAGTATATCAGGGGACTTGCCCGGAGGGGCCGGCGCCATCGTCGGTAGGAGGCATTCACCCAGATTGAAACTGGGCAAACCGCACTCCGTCTAGGCGAGCGGCGTTTGTACGACGACGGCACTCCCTCACGGCAGCTTCAAAGGCTTCCTGGGCCCGCTTAGAAGTCGTCGACCTCTCCCCGAACTCTATCCCGATGTCAAGGCCCACTTTGTAACAACGGGCCCCGAACTGCTCCAGGTCTTCCTTGAAGCTCGGCCCCACCTTGTACATGGCCACCGCCTGCTCCTCTGCATCGGTGAGAACACGAGCAAGTGCCTCCTTCTCGGCACGAGCCACCGTCACGTTGAGTTCGGAGATACGGAGAGCTTCTCGGAGGGTCTCGATCTCCTTCCTCAGCTCGGCCTCTTTTGCCGTGTGGTCCACCTCAAGCTCCATGTAATAAGCGAGCTCGGATTCCCACATGTGTTTGTGGTTCCAAGCTCGCTCGGCCAACTTCCCCAATATGCCCAGGGAGCTTGTAATTTCTCCTATCAGTGCTCCCACGTCAACATCTTGCTCGACGGGGTGCCCTGGGCAATAAACTGCGCTGGGGTGCTCGGGGGTCTTCTCTGGGCTCAACCCCTGGCACCGTGCCATCCTTTCCAGATAAGACACGGATGGACACGGAGGTAGGGGCCTTGCTGCGTCGCCTTCCAGCCACCCGAGCGCAGTTTCCAGCATCTCCTTTGAAGGAAGCTCGGGGAAGCTTTTCCTCAGCACCTCAGATAAAGGTCTCTGGTCGTCCCCAGAGCCCTGCTCCTCGGCATCAGTACTGCTTGCCCCGCGGCATTCACCGCCCCCCCCCCCCCAGCCGCCTCGGCAACATTAGCATCAGCGGCCACTTCTTGGCCTCTTCGGCGCCACCAACTCCCGGAGCCCTCCCTCCCCGGAGTGAGCAGCACTCTCGCCGACTAAATTTACCTCAGTAATTGCTTGAGCTGCACTCTCACCGACAAAGCAGACATCAGCAATTACTTCGGTGGCAGGCATGGGGGGCAGGACTTGTTCACCTCCTTGCGGAGCATCCTCCGGTGGAAGAGTCGTTGCCCTCGCCGGCACCAGGCGCTGCGGTCGTCCTAGGAGCGACATCCTCAGACACGGCGGCATTGTGAGGCGCAGAGGCTCCTTTGGCTCCTCCGCTCAGGTCTCCAAGGGTCCTCTCGTTCCCAACACCCTGCTCGGCACCGTCACCAGCATCCTGCTCGGTGCCCCCGGTGGTCGAGACTCCTGTTGGAGCCACCCCCTCGGAGTGGCCCTCGGACCTGGGTGTCCTTGACCGCTCTCCCGAATGCTTCGACCCATCGCTCAACTCGATGAGGCCGAGCTCGACGGCCATCTTGGCAGTGGCCTCCGAACGATTCACGACCGAGGCTCGCGACGTCCTCTGCTCCGTTGTCCTCACGACTTGGCACTTTTTTCACGCCACAAGGCGCTCGAGCTCCTCCTCCTCCTCCCCTTCGGCATGCTCTTCAACCTGCGGCACAACTTCGGCCGCCCTGCGCTTCTTGCGCGTCGCCAGCGGCTCGGCATCCTCGTCCTCCTCCTCACCCTCCTCCAGGGTGGAGTGTCGCGCGCTCTGCGGCGCCTTTGGCCTCCCTCTCTGCGGCGCCTTCGGCCGCCTTGGTCTTGGTCTTCTTCGTTGGGCCTATCCGCAGGGGCCCCTGCTTGGTCGCTTGGGGGCCGCTAGGTGACGTCCCTCGACCCCCGGTGTGGAAGCATCCTCGTCTAACCTTATCAGATAAAGGTTAATGGGGATCGTCTTAGCATAGTTGGCCATTTCTTTTTGGCCCCGACCAGCAGCCAACTCTTCGGCATCTAGAGGAGAGAAGAGGAGTCAGAACGTATGCAGGTGAAAAGTTGAGACGAGCAACAGAGAACCTACCCCATGTGCGGCTAAGCTTGTACTCGGTCAGGTACCCTTCAGCATGGTTGACCCTACCATGTTTAGCGACTGGGAGGCGGCAGCCCCCCTGGATTAGGAAGGGGGCCATGTCTATCCTTTTCGGCGGCTCCACCACCCTAACGGGGAAGTCCCAGTCTGGGATATTCGCCCCTTCCTCCGGCCAACGAGGAAGAGGCGTCCTGTCCCCCCTTGTTGTTGGACAGACGGGGCAAAAAGTTGATCTACATCCGGTTTGTACGATGCTTCACATACACAATGCCCATGCCGGACTGCGGAGAACAGGCCAGGCTGAAATGACTCCTGAAGATCTCCGCAGTCGCTTGGATTCCCCTCTTCTCGCATATGATGCAGAAGACGAAGATGGTCCTCCAGGAGTTCGGTGTCAGCTATATCGGCGCCACCTTCTAGGCCCGGAGCAGCTCCTTCGCAATCTCCGGCATCGGCAACTGGAGACCAGCTTCCAGCAGATCCAAGGAGAGAACGAAACATTCGCCTCGTAGTCTATAAGACTCGTCCTCCTCGCATCAGGACGATATCGTATTCCTCGCCAATCCGGAATCGCTCTCGTAGGCCCTCGAAACTCAGGTATTTCGCCGCCTTCGACTTTGCCGGAGGCATCCCGCTGGTCTCGGCAATCACCTTCCCCTTGTGCGCCATCACCGGAAGATCACGTGCACGGTGAATGGGAGAATCGTAGGAGAGGCCGAGTACCAGTGAAGACGCGAGGAAGAAGAAGGTGACGGGGATGGAGATGCTGGAAGCGGAACGCTCTGAAAGATTTTTGAAGACGTGGCTCCCGCCTTCGCCCCCTCCTCTTGTTTATAAGGAAGACGGGGTGCGAAATTCGAAGCGGGGCAGGAAACGGTGTTTTCCCCCGCTCCTAGTTTTTTCCTCGGTTAAACTGCCAATGATCGTTCGGGCAAAGCGCACAGTGCCCTGGACGCGACACAGCCCCCCGTGCTCATCATGACAGCCCCATGGAGGCGTCATCATCTGGTCGTTCGCGACGCCGAGGGTAACGTCGCATTTAATGCGGAGGCGACATTCGAGCAGGAGGCCGCCCTCAAGCGTTCTGGTTCCCGAACCACTCGAGGGCGTGGGGGGGCAAGAGTGGTGGCTATTTCTCGCCACCTAAGCCCATCATGACCCATCACGGCCCGTCAGGGCCTGTCAAGGTCTTGTTGACAGGCGTGGCCCTCCCGTAAAGTGCCACGTCTTCCCAAGTACCACACAAAGGACTCCAGGGCACGTCTCTGGACATCATTTGCTCTGGTCGGGTCAAGGATCATTTTACCGAGCAAGGGGTCACCTCCGAGCACCCCATGGCCTGTTCGGCCCAGGCCCCGGCCTGACAAACAGGCCACCTGCTCGGTACTCACGGCTAAGGGCATCCAAGCAGGCTCCTCACATCCTACGACAGTTACAACGGCTGCTGGCCACGTGTTCCACGATCAAGAGGAGTAATAACTACCGAACACCCCAACGGGCGCTTCGGTGTGTAACTCCCCATCGGACGTGCCAACCGACGCAATCTTTCAGACACGACCAAGGGACGTTTCGCCCCTTTTCTTCAGCATTCACGCCTATAAAAGGCTCAAGTACAGTACCATGCAAGGGTAACACATCCTTACTCATACAAGCCCTCACGCTTCACACACGAGAACCCCCTTCCTCTCACGTCTCTTATTGACTTAGGCATCGAAGGATTCTCCCCGATTCTTCAACCGGACCCCCTAATCCTGTTCTGGTTTTGCAGATCTTTGTCCGTTACCGGCGCCGTCTCCTTCCCTCTAAAGTGTAGGCCCAACTAACTCCGGCCCAAACAAGAAAAAACCTCCACAGACTTCAACTGACATCAAAGTTTTGATTGATGTTTTGAAATTTTCTGCCAACCTACTATTAATGTCTATCGACATACCTGACAAATTATTTATGTCAATAGAAGTAGATATCATGTCTGTTGACTGATGTCAACTCTTGCAGACCTGCACATCACATTAACAGAGATTTAAATTATTTAACCAAATGACTTATACTTGATCATTATCAAAAGAAATACTCTTCACTCCAATAATGTGTGCTTATGAATCTCACTGTGACGTCCTCAACTCTATGTCAAACACGAGAAATTTTACCAAATTTGAGGGCGTTACAAAATATTGAAATTAAAAAAAAAACAGTGAGAAAAAGATTGAAAATAAAAATATGTGAAAAAGTGAAAATAAAATTTAGAGAAAAAAATAATGAAAATAACGTATATTGAAAAATAGTGAAATTAAAACATATTTAAAAATAGTGAAAATAAAAATCAATGAGAAAAATAATCAAAATAGGAATTAGTGAGAAAAATAATAAAAATAAAAATCAGTGAGGATAAAAATTAGTGAGACAATCAGAAAATAAAAAATAGTAAAAATAAAAATCAATGAGAAAATTTGTAAAAATAAAATCAATGAGAAAATAGTAAAAATAAAAATCAGTGAGAATATAAAATAGTGAGAAAAATATTGATAATATAAACTTGTGAGAAAAATAGTGAAAATAAAAATCAATGAGAAAAACAGTGAACGATAATTAAGCGTTGCTATTCATTAACAAAAATATATATATATAAGTATAAAAATCAACTAAAAGGATTTCTGCAAAAATCAATGAAAATAAAAAATAGTAAAAAAAACCACTAAAAACTAATTGGTTTGTTTGGTTCACATGGTTCAGTTATGTTTAGAGCTATTTAAAACTAATCTAGTTTGACTTGGGTCATTGACCAGAATTTTAGTATTTTAAAGCAAACCGAAATGTTTCAAATTTTCAGTTCAACACCCCTAATTTACATATCTGGTTCTTGCATTTGGACTAGGTACGCACAAGGACATGATGTCGTAATGCACAGAAGAGAGAGCGCACCTACAAACGCACCGATACTTCTATTTTGGTTGCGACACACACACTGACACACATCCCTAGCACTAGCAGCGAGGTGGTCGTAAGGGGGTTGTACAGCCCGAGACAGCTGAGCTCGCTACCAGGCTACCAGCCGACAACCCCCACCCGGACACACCCACGAACAAACAAAACAAGAGAAGAAAGACAAACTACACCTTTCAGTACTACCATGCTTTCTCCGTTATAACCCCCCCACACCAACCCACCGCCCTAACGAACATGTCAATTTCTCCCTCTTTTCCTAACTTTCTTCCTTCTTCTTCTTCCACACACCAAACCCAAGACCAAATTCCCCAAGTACTTTTTACTATTTATCAAATACAAGATAAAAGCACGGCCCAACCTTGGAAATAGAGAGAGAGCCCCAGCTCCCAGCGCCGCCCCCCCCCCCCCCTGGGGGCGACTGTGCGGATCCTACCGACAGAAGAAAGCAGCCGCCGGCGGGGCTTCATCAAGAGCCGGACTGCGCGCCCGGTTCGGTTACCCGATCCAGAACCCGAACCGTATCACAACGGCTGGATCCGCGAGACCACGATGGGGCTCCGCACGACGTGTTTGCCGTCCATCCAGGAGAGCGACCCGAACGCCGCCCCCAACTCGTCCGTCGCCAGGACACCAGAGTCGGCGGTCACCGTGACGGCGTAGTTCTGCACCGAAACCCCCGGGGTGAACACCAGCTTCCGGGGCTTCACGCTCACGGACAGCCCCCTACCGCCGGTCTGGACCTGGGAGCGATACACTGAGGATGGCGGGCCCACGTTCGTCGCCGTCCGGATGAAGGTCTTGCTGAGGTTGCCGGACATGGCGCCGTCGAAGACGACCGAGAAGGACGGGTAGTTCAGGTTCTCCGGCGCCGGCTTCTTGGCCGGGCAGGTTACGGGCTCGTGGGTGAGACCTGGATCGTCTTGGGCCCGTAGCCGATGGCGCAGAGAAAGTTGACGTAGTCCTGCTTGCCTAGGTCGTAGACGAGGCCGGGGTCCATGGCGCGGTCCAGGTTGAGGTGACCAGCCCCGAAGTCGTACGGCGTTGAGGCCTTCCCCGTCGACTCGTCCGTCACCGGCTGGAAGCGGTTGTCGTCCACGCTCGCGGTCGTCATCATGGCCGACCGGATAGCGGCGGGGCTCCACGACGGGTGCGCCGACTTCAGCAGCGCTGCCGCGCCGCTGGCGTGAGGGCACGCCATCGACGTCCCTGACAGAATGTTGAACTCCGTCTTCCGGGCGTCGGAGTCCAAGCCGGTAGGCCCCGCGGCATCGGTCCAGGCGGCGAGGATGTTGACGCCGGGGGCAATCAATCGGGCTTAAGGACGGACGGGCTGAGGCCGTTGGGCCCCCGGCGGAGAAGGAGGCCACCACGGGTGCCGGCTTGATCCCCACCACCGTCCCGCGGAACACGATTGTGGCCGTCGAGGTCGCCGAGGAGGAACATAGGCCTTGACGGCGTCGCCCTCATCGGCGCCCACGGCGCACGCCGGGAGCACGTGAGCGTCTCCGACGAGGCCCTCGCCATTGGAGATCCCGTTGGCGAGGATCATACCTACGCCGCCGGCGTCCTTCACCACCTGCCCCTTGCTCACGCGCGGGCTGCTGCCGCGGTCGCATATCACGATCGCCCCCTTCACAATCTTCGGATCGAGCGAGTTCTCCATGCAGAGGGAGGCCGCGAGGCCGCCCGCCTTGCCGGGGTACACCAGACGAAACATCTTGCCGTCCAGCGGCTTGCCGGAGTACAGCGATACCCCCGCGAGCTTGCGCCGTCACCGAGCATCACATCGGCCGGGAAGGTCCGATCAATGGTGCCAGCCCCCACCGTCATCAGCCAGGGCGCAAGATTTGTCACAGACATGCCGTCGGCCCGTCATTCCGGCGGAGGTTGAGACGAACACGCCTCGGGTCACGGCGCCGTAGGATCCGACGGCGATGGGATCGAGGTAGTAAGGAGAAGCCACACCGTCCCCGCCACCTATGGATACGGAGATCACATCCACGCCGTCGGCTACCGCACTATCGAACCCGGCCAAGATGTCCGAGTCCAGACACCCGGAACCCTTCCAGCAAACCTTATAGGCGGCGAGCCTGGCCTTGGGAGCGACCCCCTTGGCGATTCCAGAGGCGTACCCTGCCATACTGGCCTGGAAAGCATGGCGGCCGGCTGCGGTGGAGGCGGTGTGTGTGCCGTGCCCGTCCGCATCCCTCGGCGACCGGAATTCCACCGTCTCGTTGATCGCCGGCCGCCGACGGAGGCGGAGGCATCGTGGCCCTTGGAGAAGGACCGGGCACCGATCAGCTTCTTATTGCAGTTGGATGGGCCAAAGCTGGCCCCAGTCTCGCAGGAGCCCTTCCACCGGGAGGAACGGGACCCAGGTTCAGATCCGAAAACGACCGGCGCTCCGGCCAGATGCCGGTGTCGAGCACGCCCACAATAACATCGGAGCCGTAGTCGGAGTCGGACCACAACCCCTGCTGGTTCCGCAGGCCGATGAACTGAGGGGACCGGGTCGTATAGAGGAACCGACGGCGGTCCTCGAACACGGCGAGGACGGAGGGGTGGCGGGCCACGTCGGCGGCGCGCTCGTGGGAGAGAAGGGCGGAGAAGCCGTGGAAGACGGTGTCGTAGACGTGGAGGAGGTGGAGGGGGTCGGCGAGGAAGGAGGCGCCGTACCAGTGGGCATGAGTGGGGAAGATGGTGGGCTTGAAGCGGCGGTCCACGCGGACGATGTAGGTCTTGTGCGGAGCTGCGGAGGCCGCCTCCGCCGCTACCGCTGGGGGTGGGATGGAAGCGGAGAGGAGGGCAAGGAGAAGGAGAGCGGCGGCGGCGGCGGCCATGGCGGTGGTAGTGGTAGCGGCCAGTGTGGTGTGTGTGTGGGTGTGGGGGTGGGTGTTGGTGTTGTTTAAAGTTTAAAAAAAAAACTAGAAAATTATGAGATTTCTTGAGGGGGTGACAGTGATGGTGGTGAGAGTGGGCGTTCACTGTTAATTAGCACTTGAAACATAGGGGATTGCATTTTGGTCGAGGAAAAGCCAGCTACTTTATAATAATAATAATAATATATATTGGTTATTGGCAGATAACAAAGTGAGCAGTATACTCTGCTTTTAGGAGGAAAGAGGATGTCTTTTTGGGAAGGCGGGGGAGGCTGATGAGTCAGCCCTATTTTATTCGTTGGGGGCGATCAGAGAGAGAGAGAAGGGAATCTGATCTCCCTCTCTCCCTTTACCTTTTATTTGTTATCCTTCTCCTCGTTTCTCTTTCAAAATTCAAATTTGCTGGACTGGGGAGGCAATAAATTCTTGATCTGACGACACGGGTGGTAATAAAAGTTGGGTAAATGTTGTTGCTGCCCACCCTTTTTTCTGCTTTCCCAAATAATGGATGGAAGTTTTTTTCAGAAGAATTTAATGTATATTATTATGTGTAAAAATTAGTGGAGTCTCTCCTGCATTGCAGCGGGCGTTCAGAAAAAAAAAAAAAATTACGGTTAGAAAAATAAAAATATGTGGCCAGTCACCTACACCCGCAAAGACGACGCAGCGACGGGTTCGTCGCCTGCATCCGTGTGGGCACCCCCTCGTCGCTCAAGTCAATAGTGGAAGGAGGGGGGGGGGGGGGAGGGGAGGGAGGGGAATTTGGTGCAGCCACATGTCCAGGTCAAAATTGTGTTTTAGGATATAGCATAGATTGGACACATCAAATGATAGTGTGCCATCCTAGACAGTCTTTGGAATTGATTTAGTAAAAAGGTATTTCTTATAAAATTATATTTCCATCCTTTCTCGAATAGAAATCTCACTTGCAGAAATTTCTGACACACAGTAATAAATGATGTGTCAAGTCGTTGGGACTTGGGAGTAGCGATTGTGGGCTACGGTAACAACTCCAACTGGGTAGAGGTGCGTTCCTATCTCCGTCTCCGGAGGGTTCGTGAGGGCTCGCTCCAGGGCTTTCTCGTTGGTTCTTGTCGACAGAAGGAGCCCTCTGTGACCTAGAGAAGACCCCCTCCCCCCTCGCCATCGTCTTCATTTTCGTCGTCTGGAGGTTTGTTCCCGTTTAAGATATTTTGTCTGGGAGATTCCTAGTTGCTCTCCTACCTTAGGAGTTTTGTTCCCTGCTCCGACGGTGTTCTCTAATACCATTGGTGAGGAGGCCCCTCCAGTTGGAGTCATCCGACTACGACATCGTATCTATGGTGGCATTTCATTGTGTTGTCTTAGTGTTTTGTTATATAGGTTCATCTTTTGTTGGCATAAGAGCTCGCCATTCTAGTTCTGGCCCCTTGGTGTGACATCATCGTCGATGTGTAAGCCTAACAAGCCCCTGCTCAAGGTCCGCAGATGTGCCTTCTGACTTACCATCAGTCCATTATGTCGAGCTCCTTTCTTGGCAGTCTTGGTAGCTATGAGTTTGCCTCCTCCTATCAGATCTCTGTCGCCGTTTGTTGGCGAGTTTCTCCGACAGCCCCATGCGACATTGGGCTTCTGCTACGCGATTGCTCTATTTACGCCCTTCTTCTTCCCCAACCAATCCCAAGGTGTTCTTCTCCGCGTTGGCCTATAGTCGGTGTCGTCTGACTAGCTTCCCCAATGTCCTCTTTCATCTCCTAGATTGTGATACTTTCTGGTCTATTTTCCTTTGGGTTAAGGGTATTATGTAAGGGCCTTTGGTCCATAGCTTCTATGTTGTTTGGGTTTTCTACGGTGAGGTAGGCCGTCCATTCTCGACGGAGGACAACGTACCCTATTCTTCTATACTTTGTTGTGTATGAATGATATTCAGTAAATGTTCCACTATCAAAAAAAAAGTTGTGGGCTACAGTGAGACGAAATTTTACATATATCTCATTTTCTCTTCTCTTCCAACTCAAGACCACAACGTACTTTAGAGCGAAAGAGTTTATGAGTAAAATCTCACTCAAAATCAATCTGCCACCTTCAAAAAGTAGTCTACCTCTTGCTTTTGGTGAAAAAGAGAGAGGAAATAACTTCTCTCTATCTCTCTCCTCAATCACAAAAGTGATTTGTATAATTTTTCATACGGATGGACTCACATTTGAAAATATTGGTGGGAGTTGTAAGAAATTTTGCTTCTCAAATTTCGTGTAATTTTATTCACATATGCCACCTAAGAGATGGAGGGCATTTAATATATTCCCATATCAATTTTGGCAATCTTAAGAGGTTTAGGTGTCATACCAAAATGATGTGCCCAATTCATACAATGATGTGCATAAAAAAAAATTCTAATTACACCTTACTGATCTAGACAGACCACGTAAGTTCTAGTGCGCCCAAGAATCGAATCTTGGGGGCGTCCCACCCAATAGCATGGGGAGGGACAATGGATAAAAGTTGATGTGGTGTTCCTTTATGTCATGTTTGATATCGAGATAGATCGAAAATAGAATGAAGATATCTTCAAAAATTTTAAAATATCTTCAAAATTTTGAAATCATTCTTAATTTATCATCAATTCATTTTAATACCAAACAGCCCCATAATTTAAGAACTCACCTGGGGAGGATCAGATACATGTTTACATTAAGATATTAGGGGCGTGGTCTTCCGTCAATTCCATGTAGGTGACTGTTGCTAAGTTGTCCCCCTTGGTGTATTGTATGAATAACAAAATAGTTTTTTCTTCGCATGAGGTTTCTAAACCCTATCTGTGTTGAAACAGGCTACTGCTTGGAATGCTTTGTGTGGCCTTACCCTCTAACCCGTGGTCAGAAAGGAACATGACTGCTATAATTTAAACTACGGTACGGACAAAGATTATTTTCTTAAAGGCAGGTCCTTGGTTAGTTCCATGAAACTTTGACATGCTACTATCCAGAAAAAAGAAAAAAAAAACAGGGGGGGGGGGGGGGGGGGGGGAATGTTATTTAACATGTGTCTTGCGATGAATGTTCCTCCTATCTTGCACATTTTTCTCCGCATGTTTGTCGCTCTCGACTATTTGATCACGAGATTAATCGACCAACATGAAAGTTGATGACACACTTAAGTTTGATACCTGTGAAACTTAAAAAGTATTATTAAACTTAAACTCAGCCTTTTCTCTCTATCCCAATACGATAAAATGGTTAGTGAAGGAAAAGAAGTTGAAAAGCAATAGTATTTGTTTAAAGACTTACCCTCCATTTTGAAAGAAGTTTTATAAAGTGCAAAGTAGAATGCTAGCAAAGCAGTCATGGGCAGAGGGATTCGACTAATCTGCTCCACCCCACGGCCATTGTCGAAGAGCATTTTAGATTTTTATGATGAGAAATACAATTTTGTTTTACTAGGATGCTGAGAACTATTTATTTAGATTTTTATGATGAGAAATACAATTTTGTTTTACTAGGATGTTGAGAACTATTTATGTAAGACTATTTCTATAATAAAATTAACGTGCGTGAATTAAGAAAGTAATTTCATTAACTCACATAATAGATTTTTACTTTGAGAAATACAATTTTTTACAAGGATGTTGAGAACTATTTATTGTAGGACTATTTCTATAATAAAATTGACGTGCGAAAGTAATTTTATTAACTCATTAAATAAAAAAAAGATCTTGCCAAGTCATCTCCGCAAATAAAATTACTTTCTTACAATTTTTATAATTTGTGGTAGTAGCCCGATAAATACTCATTGAAGGCCTAAAAAGATAAGAATAGGAGAAGCGCTATCAAGCTTGGGATCAATGCCCATATGGAAGGATCTCCAAATTTGGGATGAAGGTTCCACAAGAAGAGAACTCGAGCGTCTCTGAAAAGCTACTGAGGGCACCCCCCCCCCCCCCCCCCTAGAAACAGTGCCACACAAAACAATCCTTAACCTAAGAAGGAGAATCTCATCTAAGAGATCCCCTTAGTAAAGAAACCTCGTCCTACTGGGCTTTTGTCCAACAATCATAGCTAAAGGACTCTCAACATGGTTATGGCTAATTTAAGGATAAAGAGTTATTAAGATAAGGATAAAGAATCCTACGAAGATCCAATCTAGGCCCCTTAATTAGACTTGTGGATGCTAATTAGGACTCTTAAGTCTTAGGTATGCCTTCTGACCCAACCCTGCATCTATTCGATCATTGTGGAGCTGATAAGAGAGGTCACAATTATATAATCCTAGGAAACCCTCAATGAAGAAAAGTAAGTACTATGAAACCCTAAACTGGTGAAGAGTAATTCGATATCCTTTAAACCTCTCTCTAGCCTCTCTTGCTCTTGCCTCCTACTCATCACTGACTTAAGCATCAAAATACTTTTTCTGAGACCCCCATCCCAAGACCCTTGATCTTCATCCTTCTTGCAGATCCACCACCAGAAGGATTTGGTGCATCATCATTATCAATTTTCCCACAACATACAATGATCTACCACATGGTACGTACAAGATCCTTTTCATCTATCGTCGTTTATGGGAAACAATGAAAAACCAACATGGTGCGCAGGAGTAACAACAATTGTGTGTGATCTAATAGCGACAACAGGAAAGCTTTAGCGATCGGCAACCGGGAGATGAGGTTGAACCAACCTCTCACTCTGTGGCTACTAGCCACCAAAATGCAAGAAACAACATGTTGACATCCAACTAGCCCAAGAAACACAACTCCCCTAGCAGATCCCAACATCCTGAATCTATCAATGCTAAATTAGACATACTGATCATGTTGATGAATGCCCAGGCAGAGAGGGAAGAGCGATATCACTAATCTCAATCGATCGACCACCACAGGGACATCGAGAAGACATCACAGCAAATAGTAGGAAACTGTGTCATCATCAAAGACAGTCGCATACTCCATAATAAAGAAGGTGGATTATTCGATTCTCCCCCTCCCCCAACTACAAATCAAGAAGCCTCCTCCAACCCACAAAGAAGGGGAGATAGTCACCAATGTCGAACACTATCCCTGAGCATCAACAGACCACTAGGGGGAGAGGGTGCACCATAGGTGTCACACCCCGATGCGGAATATCAGGATGAGCAGTTATTAAAAGTATGAGCATGCACGTTAAATGAGTATCTAAACACAAACCATGCCACAAAATGGACACGAGATATTGTAATCATTAACTGAACTTCATTCCATTCATTCCACAATCCAGAGGTCCATTACATTCATTATTCTGGCCAAGACATAGGGCCCAATATGATTGATACATTGTTAAAAGAAAATATTAACTCTAACATAGATCTGATCCTCTTAACTCCAACTATAGGATCTCATTATAACTAGACACTTTGGATGCTCATCACTCTTGCCCATCCCTATGCATCTCTTCGTACTCATCATCACATGAAAATAGACGAAGCAACTATGTGAGCGAACGCTCAGTAGGTCTTAAATCTCTTAAGTCGAGCAAGATGTACATGTATTAACACTTTATAGTAGGCAGGATAACTAAAGACATGATCACGATAACAGGAGTTCAATAGCAGTAACAAGTAAAGAGTACGAGCACTAACAGGCACCAAGACAGGATAGTCACGAATCTAGCATGAACAAGTAAGTAAGAACATGTCACAAATAATGAGTACACGATTTGGCCATATCATGATCACAAAGTCACAAGCATGATACACAACTTCATGATTGGCTTGTCTTAAACCAATATAACCGATTAACACGATTGTGGTGCAATGCCAATACTATGATGAACAACCCCCTGCAGGTACAACGATATTTGGGTGCTCCTCCCAGAACCCGACCAAGGCCCTAATAGTGCCTAGCATGTTAGTCCAACAAATCTAAAGATCCACACAATTTTATCTAGACAACCACTTTAATGGCCACGAGAATGTTATGGAATAAGATGAAATTCCAACAAGAGAACGAGATGATAATTTGTAACCCAAGAATTAATTCAGGTTCTAGTTTACCAACCATGAGAAACATAGGGTTGAGACGAGATGAGGATAGCAAGGACAATCAGCGCACAGCTGATTGATACATACCGCGCATGTCACGTCCCAATAGCAGCAGAAATATCGAGGCATAACAGATTAAAAAGATAACTAATGAAAAAATTATTACAATATATAGTTGGCATAATGCCTGAGAGTCTCGAGATATATGAAAAACTATTTAAATAAACTCATTAGGACATCTAGGACATACTAAACATGACATGGCTAACTAAACTTTATTACAATAAGTAGAGGGTCTCTCAGCGCACAACCTCGCCCGCTATGTGCAATCTTGATTGTCACCTGAAAAATGTTGAGAAGATAGGGATGAGCAAAACTTGCCCAGTAGATTCCTTTAAGTTAATTTCAATCACTATCAGTATGCAAGATAAGAGGAAGGTTTAAAATAGCATAACGATAAAATGAGGATTTAGAATAACGCAAGAGTTCACATATCACTGTATAAAAGAATTAATGCTACTAATTTTAGATCTCAAAGTGTAAAACACATAAACAAGTAAATTGAATAAAGAACACGATCACTGCTTTTGTCAATATGAAATCTAAGTTTACCACTGAACACTACCATAACAATCACTTTTCACGAATTTTGAATTGTCAGCCAGCTACTATAAATACTTCACTTATGGTGTATGCCAAGCACCAGGCCATTACTCTCCATATGGTACCACTGGACACTAAGAGTATTCGGGATCTTCCCGGGACTAGACCATAGCCCCCTAACCGGCATAAATTCCACTTTTGAGTTCACGATTTCAATGTAGCAAGCTAGCAATTCAGAGTCCATAGAAAAATGAGAAATAGTCTAGTAATATATTTCAGTGTAAGGTGGCATTCCAGATGAAAAACTAAATCGGCAGTATTTCAACATAGAGAGGGATCTTGAGAAATCAGACAGACGGTATTCTGGCGTAGAGAGGGATCTTGAGAAATCAAACAGATGGCATTCCGATGTGGATGGGAATCCCGAGAAAACAAACCGATAGAGTTCTGATATAAAGAAGGTTTCAAGAAAACATACTGGTAAACTCTCATCATAGAGAAGGTTTTGAGTGAACAAACCAATATAGAGAGGGATTTCGAGAAGAAGAATCGGCAGTATTTCGACGTCGCGAGAGATTCCGAGAAATCGAACCGGTAGCACTTCGACGTAATGGGAGATCTGAGAAAATAACCGACGGCGTTTTGACGTAGCAAAGGATTAGAAGAACACGAAAAGTAGCACTTTCACTCACTAGGGGTTTGGAATAACTTAAAAGAACCTACCTATCGGCAGAACTTCGGGACAGGCACTCCTTCTCTTCTCTTCTCTCTTCTCTTCTACTTGACCCTACTTGGAGGCTTGGAGGAGATGGATGGAATGGAGGAAGAGGAGGAGGTGTGGGGTACTTATAGGAGGAGGGAAGCATAGGATGTGGCACAATCCTGGATTGCCTTCCCCTGGATGTGGGACAAGTGTCCCTAGGGGATAAGCATCCCCTGAATGTGGGACAAGTGTCCCTTTCTAGAAGATTCTAAGGAATTCTTGATTTTTCTAGGAACTTGTAGGATTTTTAAACACTATTTCACTTGACCCCCTAACTTTTGTGTCATTAGCATTTTTACCTTTAACTTTTAGAAATTAGGGATATGTCCATTCCTAACCCCCCCATTCAGGCCCCGAATGATCTCCGATTGGGAATCCAACTGTGTCTCTGGTGGTCGATAGAAATTACATCAGGGTCCCTAGAAAAATTAACATTTTCATGAAAATCTCATATTTTTATAATTATAGATATGCCCTTCCTATTTACTTTTATACTTTTCTTCTTATTTATTTTGGGCTTACTATGAACAAGGATATATACATATCCTTATCCTCTACCAATATACTTACCTTTAGTAGTATCATTTACTCTTACCATTTACCTTTAGTAATATCCTTTACCAATAATAGTATCCTTTAACACATTTTTAGTCCGGCCTTAGATAGATCCAGATTTTCTTAATCTCTCCATCCGCTTACAAACTGCATTACGTTTTCTCGACCGTTTCTTACTTATTTATTATTTTATACCTTGGGGTATTACACCCTCCCCCACTTATAAGAATTTAGTCCCCCAAATTCTACATAATATAACTAGAATGAAAAGATACTTACCTTCAAATAGTTCTGGATACTTCTTTCTTATGGTTTCTTCTGGTTCCTAAGTAGCTTCATCTTGTCCTCTTCTGCTCCATTGGATTTTTACTATTCGTATGCTTTTGTTCCTGAGTTGTTGTATCTTGCGATCTAAGATCTTGGTAGGTTGTTCTTCATAAGTCAATCTTTTTGGAAGTCCAGATCTTCGAATTGAATAATGTGAGATGGATCATAAACATATTTCCGAAGCATCGAAACATGGAAGACATTATGTACTCCTGCAAGCTGAGGGGGCAAGGCTAGTTTATAACTAACTTCCCCAATTCTTTCTAAGATCTCGAAAGGTCCAATGAATAGGGGACTAAGTTTTCCTTTAATCCCAAACCTCTTAAGTCCTCTTCTTGGTGATACTTTTAAGAACACATGGTCTCCAACTTGGAATTTCAACTCTCTTCTTCTTTGATCTGCATAACTTTTTTATCGATCTTGAGCTGCCTTCATCCTTTGTCTGATTATCTGGATATTATTAGTTTTTTCTGGACTATTTCTGGCCCAATCATTTGTTTTTCACCAATTTCTTTCCAACATATGGGAGATCTACAATTCCTACCATATAGAGCTTCAAATGGTGTCATCTGAATGGTGGATTGATAGCTATTATTATAGGCAAATTCTATTAGTGGTAAATGTTCTTGCCAGTCACCTCCAAAATCTAGAATGCATGCTCTACACATATCTTCAACAACCTGATTAATCCTTTCTGTTTGCCCATCGGTTTGAGGATGAAATGATGTGCTAAAATTCAACTTTGTTCCCAAGGCTGATTGTAATCCAATCCAGAAATGTGATGTGAAACTAGAATCTCTGTCTGAAATAATATTTATTGGAATTCCATGCAATCTAACAATCTCTTTTATATATAGTGCTTCCAGAATATTTACAAACCATTTTATCTTTATGGGTAAGAAATGTGCTGCTTTGGTCAAACGATCTATAACAACCCAAATGCCATCATGACCACTTCTTGTTTTTGGTAATCCTGTAATAAAATCCATACCGACACTACCCCATTTCCATTCTGGTATTTCTAACGGTTTTAATTTCCCAGCAGTACCTGATGTTTTGCCTTAACTTTTTGGCATGTTAGACATTTGGAGACATATTCAACTATTTCCCTCTTCATATTGTTCCACCAATAAGTCTTCTTCAAATCTTGATACATTTTTGATGCTCCTGGATGAATTGTATAAAGAGTCTTGTGGGCTTCTTCTAATATTTTCCTCTTAATTTTCTGATGATCTGGCACACATATTCTTTCTTGGAACATAATTCTTCCCTCGTTGTCCATGTGAAATTCTGGTCTGCTATCTAATTGTTCTTTGACTTCCACTATTGTTGGATCATTACCTTTTTGTTCTTTGATTTCCTTTAAAATATATGATTGGACTCTTAGGCTAGCAATCATAATATGATCTTCTGGAGTGTCCACATTTAAATTTAGTGTTGAAAATTGTCCAATAATTTCCATTCACCACAAATCATACATGATAACTGTCCTACTGGATTTCTACTTAGAGCATCAGCTACTACATTTCCTTCCCAGGTTGATACTAGATAGAGAAGTCAAAATCTTTAATATATTCCAGTCACCTTCTCTGTCTCATGTTCAAATCCTTTTGAGAAAACAAATACTTCTACACTATGAATTGGGTTCCATATAAATAATGCCTCCAAATTTTGAGGGCAAATATTATTGCAGCCAACTCTAGATCATGTACTGGATAATTCTTTTCATGTGTCTTCAACTGTCTAGAAGCATATGCAATAACTTTTCCTTCTTGCATCAGTACACATCCTAAACCCACATTTGAAGCATCAGTGTAAACTTCATAATCTTTTCCTTCAATGGGTAGTGTGAGTACAGAAGCTGAAGTCAGATATTCTTTCAATTTTTGAAAACTAGCTTCACATTTTTCATCCCAAATAAATGGAACCCCTTTCTTGGTTAATCTAGTTAAAGGTACAGTGATTTTAGCAAAATCCTTGACAAATCTTCGATAGTAGCTAGCCATACCTATGAAACTTCTAACCTCTGTGATAATAGTGGGTTTCCCCCACTTTTGAATAGCCTTAATTTTTGAAGGATCCACAGAAATACCATCCTTCGAGATAACATATCCCAAAAAGGCTATCTTTTCTAACCAAAATTCACACTTGCTCAGCTTGGCATATAAGTTATGCTCTCTTAATGTTTGTAAGGTAATCCTTAAATGAGACTCATGCTCTTCATTATTCTTAGAATATATCATCAATGAACACCACTATAAACTAGTCTAGATAAGGTCTGAATATATTATTCATTAGCTGCATAAAAACTGCTGGAGCATTTGTCAATCCAAAAGACATGACCACAAATTCATAATGTCCATATCTGCTCCTGAAAGCTGTCTTATGAATATCTTCCTCTTTAATTCTCACTTGGTGATATCCTGACCTTAAGTCAATCTTCGAAAAGTATTGAGCTCCAGCTAATTGGTCAAATAAGTCATCAATCCTTGGTAAAGGGTATTTATTCTTGACAGTCAACTGGTTCAGCTGTCTGAAGTCTATACATAATCTTAATGATCCATCTTTCTTCTTTACAAATAAGACTGGTGCTCCCCAGGGTGAAGTGCTTGGTCTGATAAACCCTTTTCCCAATAGTTCAGTCAACTGTTTCTTTAATTTCTTCATTTCTGCAAAAGACATTCTATAAGGTGTCTTGGAAACTGGGGCAGCTCCTAGAATTAGCTCTATGGAAAAGCTTACTTCCCGCTCAGGGGGCAAACCTGGTAAATCTATGGGGAACATGTCTGGATACTCTCTCACCACTGGAATCGTTTCAAGTTTAGGATTTGGGGAATCTTCTAGCACTACTGAAGCTAAATAAGCTATGCAACCCTTTTGTAGAAGTTTCTGGGCTCGAAGGGCAGATATAAGAATTGCGGGTTTAGATTTATGTGTAACATGAAAAGTTATGGAAAGCATATCCTTTTTTATAAATGTAAGTTTTAACCGACAGTCTAATTTGACATTATGCTGAGATAGCTAATCAGCTCCCAATATTACATCGTACCTATCCATGTCAAGGCAAATTAAATCTACTGGAAAGTTCTGGTTGTTAATGAGTATTTCACTGGATGGACAATCGAAGTCGAGATCTATCCCAGAACTTATGGGGGTTGACAGGTTTATTCCAGTAGGTAGAGCAGTTGGCTTTGACTTCAAGGTATTGACAAAGGCCCAAGAAATGAATGAATGTGTAGCTCCAGAATCAAATAGAACAAAAGCGGGTTTAGAGTGGATGATGAGAGTACCTTCGATGATTCCCCCTTCCTGATTCTCGTCCGTCATTCCCAGAGCTTGTAATCTTCCTGGTTTCCTATTAATTCTTTGAGGTGCATTTGACTGGCCTTGAAGTTGTGGGCAAGCTGGGATGCGGTGTTCACAACTTCCACATTTCAAACAGGCACCTAACTTCTTCCAGCATTCATCTGTTGTGTGTCCCATTTTTTTGCAATGAGTACATGTCACTTTTTCTACCTCAAAATTATCATCGATCTGCTTTGGCTTCTTGGGTGCTTGTGTAATACTTCTGCCCTCATTCTTCCTCTTGTTGTTACTAGACTTAACTATCCCAGAAGTAGAAGTTGAATTCCTTTTGTTGTTTTCAAACTTGCTCCAAATTTTGTTTGTCATCTCAGTTGCACATTCTAAAGCTAAAGCCCTTCTTACCATATCTGAATAAGTAGAGATTAGCAGTGGGGCCAATTGAGTAATATAACTAGGCTTCAGTTCGTTCAGAAATCTTCTGGCTTTCAACTTCTTAGTGGCAACCAAATGTAGAGCATATCTAGATAATCTAGAAAATTGAGATTCATATTCTGTTACTGTCAAATTCCTCTGTTTCAGGTTGATAAATTCCATAACCTTCGTCTCTCTAATCCCCTCTGAGAAATATTGATTATTGAAAAGTTCCACAAATTCCACCCAAGTGATGTTTCTCTCAGCCATAGTGACCTCAATGGCCTCCCACCAGGCCCTTGCATCTTTTTCTAATTGAAAGGTGGCTAACCTGACTTTATCCTTTTCTGGACAATGAGTTACCTTGAAAATTCTTTCTATTTCCTTTATCCAGTTTTCTACCTCATCTGGGTTTGGATTGCTGACATACTTTGGAGGATTCATACTTTTAAAATTCTTGTACATCTCTCCATTATTTTGGTGATTTCCCTGTTGTGCAACTATACCAAGTGTTGTTGTTAGTCCTTCAATCATATATTGAAGGTCCTTCCAGGGTGTATTTTCTCCTTCCATTTTATATCTGGGTCCAAAATTAGAAACCAAACATAGTTAGATCAATTATCACATCAAGAGTTTACATAAGTAGTTAGGCTAATATCACGCTTACATTATATCATGCTTACATGCCTTAACAGCTAGTCCCACTATCATTACAAGTTAGACAAAATTGATAGTGGGTCAAGCCAACTTTTCATCACATCATTCTAATGCCTAATCCTGCTATCGTTACAAGTCGAACAAAATTGATAGCGGGTCAAAACCTTAACTAGTTAGTATATTGTCAAGACTTCTGACTACTAGCCTATTTACATAGTCATGGATAATTCCTATACTGAACTTTCCAAGGTTACTTCTCCTCCAGGGTTGTTAACGGAACCAATAGATTCTTCATTAGGCTTCCTATGATTGTAATGCAGCTCATAGGCAGCATCTCGAATTTTCTTCCAACGGCCCTCCGTTCGTGTTTGTAAAAGTCCCAGTCTAGCCTCTATCCAATCTAATAGTTCTTGTAGCGCCATAATGCATGCAAGGATTTGCTCTATATGCCCTCCAAAAGCAAATTCTACTATTTCACGTAGCCACCCTTCCATTGTTGCACGCACATGTTCTAATTCTTGTGCAAAATCTCCCTCATCATTTCTTCATTCTTCGAGCAGTCGGATAAGTACATCAACTCTTCGATTGGCCATCTGTGCTGGAGAAACCACATGTATTACACATAACCCTTAATCAAATGAAAATGCATCTTATATAACTAATATAACTCAATCTTTTTCCCAATTCCTTTTCTACCCACCTCACCGGTTAGCTATTGATTTGTTGGAGTCTAATAATCCTAAGACTATAAGGCTCCAAAAATCAGGCTCTGATACCACTAAATCTGTCACGTCCCAATAGCAGCGGAAATATCGAGGCGTAACAGATTAAAACGATAACTAACGAAACAATTATTACAATATATAAGTTGGCATAATGCCTGAGAGTCTCGAGATACATGAAAAACTATTTAAACAAAACTCATTAGGACATCTAGGATATACTAAACATGACATGGCTAACTAAACTTTATTACAATAAGTAGAGGGTCTCTCGGCGCACAACCTCGCCCGCAATGTTCAATCTTGATTGTCACCTGAAAAATGTTGAGAAGATAGGGATGAACAAAACTTGCCCAATAGATTCCTTTAAGTTAATTTCAATCACTATCAGTATGCAAGACAAGAGGAAGGTTTAAAATAGCATAACGAGAAAATGAGGATTTAGAATAACGCAAGAGTTCACGTATCACAGTATAAAAGAATTAATGCTACTAATTTTAGATCTCAAAGTGTAAAACACATAAACAAGTAATTGAATAAAGAACACGATCACTGATTTTGTCGAGATGAAATCCAAGTTTACCACTGAACACTTCCATAACAATCACTTTTCACGAATTTTGAATTGTCAGCCAGATACTATAAACACTTCACTTATGGTGTATGCCAAGCACCAGGCCATTACTCTCCATATGGTACCACTGGAAACTAAGAGTATTCGGGATCTTCCTGGGACTAGGCCATAGCCCCCTAACTGGCATAAATTCCACTTTTGAGTTCACGATTTCAATGTAGCAAGCTGACAATTTAGAGTCCATAGAAAAATGAGAAATAGTCTAGTAATATATTTCAGTGTAAGGTGGCATTCCAGATGAAAAACTAAATCAGCAGTATTTCAGCATAGAGAGGGATCTTGAGAAATCAGACGGATAGTATTCTGGTGTAGAGAGGGATCTTGAGAAATCAAACAGACGGCATTCCGATGTGGATGGGAATCCCGAGAAAACAAACCGATAGAGTTCTGATATAAAGAAGGGTTTCAAGAAAACATACTGGTAAACTCTCGTCATAGAGAAGGTTTTGAGTGAACAAACCAACATAGAGAAGGATTTTGAGAAGAAGAATCGACAGTATTTCGACGTCGCGAGAGATTATGAGAAATCGAACCAGTAGCACTTCGGCATAATGGGAGATTCCGAGAAAATAAAACGACGGCATTTTGACATAACAAGGATTAGAAGAACACGAAAAGTAGCACTTTTACTCACTAGGGGTTTGGAACTAACTTAAAAGAACCTACCTATCAGCAGAACTTCGGGACAGGCACTCCTTCTCTTCTCTTCTCTCTTCTCTTCTACTTGACCCTACTTGAAGGCTTGGAGGAGATGGATGGAATGGAGGAAGAGGAGGAGGTGTGGGGTATTTATAGGAGGAGGGAAGCATAGGATGAGGACACATGTCCCCATAGGTGGCACAATCCTGGGTTGCCTTCCCCTGGATGTGGGACAAGTGTCCCTAGGGGATAAGCATCCCCTGGATGTGGGACAAGTGTCCCTTTCTAGAAGATTCTATGGAATTCTTGATTTTTCTAGGAATTTGTAGGATTTTTAAACACTATTTCACTTGACCCCCTAACTTTTGTGTCATTAGCATTTTTACCTTTAACTTTTAGAAATTAGGGATATGTCCATTCCTAACCCCCCCCCATTCAGGCCCTGAATGATCTTCGATTGGGAATTCGACTGTGTCTCTGGTGGTCGGTAGAAATTACATCAGGTTCCCTAGAAAAATTAACATTTGCATGAAAACCTCATATTTTTATAATTATAGATATACCCTTCCTATTTACGTTTATACTTTTCTTCTTATTTTATTCTGGGCTTAGTGTGAACATGGATATATCCATATCCTTATCCTCTACCATATACTTACCTTTAGTAGTATCATTTACTCTTACCATTTACCTTTAGTAATATCCTTTACCAATAATAGTATCCTTTAACACATTTTTAGTCCGGCCTTAGATAGATCCGGATTTGCTTAATCTCTCCATCCGCTTACAAACTGCATTACGTTTCCTCGACCGTTTCTTACTTATTTATCATTTTCTACCTTGAGGTATTACAGTGCAGTACTCTGATAGAATCAGAAGGGTATCATGGTTTTTTAAGG
This sequence comes from Colocasia esculenta, assembly GCA_014218235.1. Taxonomy (NCBI): domain Eukaryota; kingdom Viridiplantae; phylum Streptophyta; class Magnoliopsida; order Alismatales; family Araceae; genus Colocasia; species Colocasia esculenta. The sequence continues at coordinate 25,394,330 of CM024765.1, read as the reverse complement.
GTACAACCTACTCGTCGATCATGTGGGAATCTATGGTCAGAGGAGTCTTACGAAGGTCTTGGAATAAGGAGTCACTAGTCTGGTAGAAGGAATATCTGACAGAGAGTTCATCTAAGCCAAGAAGGGTTTCCTAACTACAACACGATGAGAATACGTCACTCAAGTGACGACCAACAAAAATGGTGCAAAACCACAATGCAAGAAAATAGTTTAAGAGCGAGAGACTTAACGTTTAAGAGAGGTTTTTAACATGATTAAGTCCATTATCAATTAATTACTGATCATTAATAGTTATAAGTAGAGGGTAACATCTTTACACTACTGTTCATGACACGTACTTCAAAAAATCCACTTTTATGACAAAGCCTGAGAATGCCACATACGCCCAGTCAGAACGCGACGAGGTATGCAGAGAATGCGGCAGGATCCAACAAAGAACGCGACAGGGTCTCTGATAGACTGGTGATGAATGTGACGTATCGATCGGTCGCGATCAGAAGGTGACAGGAACTGCATCACGACCAGACCCAGATGGCGACGTATCGAGCCATCGAGATCTCAGGGTCTGAGTCGGAGCCCAAAAAGGGAAAACAAACGTCTTGGGATTTGGTTTGTTCTTCAATGGAACATGACACTATGATCTTAAAACGTAAAATACTCAACATATACATGATGAAAAATTATGAAACTTAGGCGGAACGAAAGTAGACATGGAGAAGTACCAACAGTAACGAGTAATTAGGTTTGCATGCTGGTTTCAAAAAAATACTACTAAGGTCTTTCACGAAGAACATGATTTGTAACACAGTGATCATGGATTAATTAATTCACACAAGATACACGATGAAAATTGGGAAAAAAGGTATCAACGTGTTTAGGATATCAAGTAGTATCTATAGTAAAAGTTTCACACCACGAGATGGAGTATGGACAAAGATCTAAGGAAAACATGATGGGTCGGTAGAACATGAACAAAGATTTTGAGATATGAAATACGAATAAACCACATGATAAGAATTGGGGAAAACAAGTTCATGAGATTCCTGGTATCAAGAAGTACCTACGGGGTCATTTAATTAGATTTAGTTCGAGAGATTGCCTACCTTTTGGTTGTTTTAGTCTTCTAGGGTTCCTTGCACGAACTTCGGGGAAGAACAGAGAAGAACACCAAATTCTCTCATTCTCCTCCTTCCTTCAGCCTTCTCCCATGCCCAAAGCCTCGTCAGCAGCAAGCTAGGTCGGTCAAGGAAGGGAATTGGGTTGTATTTAAGGGAATAGGTCATTAGAGTCCTAATGAGACTCTAATTTCCTAGTTACAAGTTTCCTTTTCTTTATTTCCTTCCTTGGAGCCTCCAACTCCGAATTTCTTTAGGGTTTTAGTTGGAAAGACTCCCATCCATGATGGGTTATGGCTAACTTCAGTTTTAGCCCATGTTCGTGGCCCAATTGGACTTACTAATCTATTAGTTAACTCCCTAAGTGGATATTTTGAATTAAATACTATTTTTACCATTTTAGGCTCATTTAAGTCACACACTAAGCCCGATAAACTCTTATGAGTCTAGTTATCATGTTTGATTTGATAGTCTTTGGGGTTATGTATATGCAATAATGCATTTCCGACCTTATCGGTTTCCTGGCTCTTACCGCTATATTATGACTAATGTGTACGATTTACCACGATTTCCTTATTTATCATCATAATATCTTATTTGGTTTATACATATAGAGTTTTGTTTAATTCAAATGAAGTTTTGCACATATTATAATAACTTTTCTATTTATCAAGATTTTACAAAAATCTGGGTTACTACAACAGGCTTCCCCCCATAAAGGGAAATTTACCTCCAACCCCTTCACATGCACATTCGGAGCTAACTCTTTAGCTTCGAAACTTCGAGCAACATTTCACAGAGCAAAGGCACAAACTGCAAGCCCTCCAAATGGAGAAATAGCGCTCTGTCGTGGACATCGACGAATAGAAACCTTTGTTCTCCTAAGAAATCCTAGAGGATGAGATACCAGCCAAACTCCAGCTTCCTATGCCCTATAATGGGGTGGGCAATCCATCCAATCACTTCGACAGCTACAACACCCTTATGATCCTACAAGGAGTCCTGAATTCCATCAAATGTCAGACCTTTTCCACCATTTTGGTATCGGATACCCGAGCATGGTTCTGATCTCTTGCACAGGGAAGTATCTTCAACTTTCGATAGTTCAAGAATCTATTCAAGAAGCTTTGCCAAAAATAGCCCACCAAGGTTGATTACATGGCTATTGGCCCTTAAGCAAGTCCTTAGGGAAAACTCAAGGCTTACATCAATTGCTTTAAAGTAGAAGTCCTCTCGATCCCTACTATAATGCAGCATCATCTATCACTGCTTTAAGTGGAAGAACCCAGAACAAGGAGCTACGGTGCAAACTGGTTCTCCATCCTTCCTCCACAGTGGCTGACCTCATCAAATTGGTTCTGCGTCATGCAGAATGTGAAGAGGTCCTCATCGCGTATCAGGATGGCCTGGGAAAAGAGGAGGAGAGAAAGTGCCAAACCAATCAACCTCCTTACTTAGAGAAGAAGAAGAGTCAGAACAGTGATGGAAAGGAGCCACCTAAGAATTCGAGTGTTATACATAGTTAGGGACATCAGTCTATGAAATCTATCTAGAAATTAAAGACCGGGCTCCTTCAACCACCTGAGCTGATGAAATCCAGTCTATGGCATCGCAATCTGTTGTCTAGGTTGCAAGCTCGGAGGGGTGGGGGTGAATGGATAGCTTAAGTTAAATCTTGAATTTTTCATGTTAAAATAACCTTAAATAGAAACACTAAACACAGGTGTTAGCGTTAGTGAGCAGCGGAATAAGATAAAAATAATCACACAACACAAGAGAGTTTTATCTTGGTTCGGCCCTTCCAAAAGGATGTTGCCCTGTTGACAAGCCCAGAGGGGGGGTGAATAGGTTTTTATAAATTCAATCTAGGAGATACCTGTAACCAAAAACAATCCCACAAACGATCTTCGAACTACGTTAGTTACTTGTTAGTTTAAATAACAATTACGCAATGAAGACAATCACACAACACAAGGATTATCCTGGTTCGGACTTCCTTTTCTTAGGAGTCCTACGTCCAGTCCCTGAGCAACAACTCAGGATTGCACTAACTAGGGTACAGTCCCCCTAAGGACGCTACAACACCCAGCTCAGTTGGTCTTCCTTCACACACGAGGGAACAACACCCTGGATGCCACCAGGTCTTCCTTTACAGCCAAAGGGAGCAACACCCTGGATACCACCAGGTCTTCCTTCACACCCGAAGGGAACAACACAGAGAAGAATGAAAAATACTTTCACGCCCCTAGATCCAGCTTTTGATAAGAGAGGATCTGAAGCAACTAGAACTGAGAGCGCGAAGAGATAAGAACTATTCACCACTCTCAGAACTGAACAGGCTCTCTCAAGATTTTCACAAGAACTAGCGGAGAGCAAGAGAGCAAAAGAGCAAAAACGGAGTGAAGGATCTTGGCTCTTGATTTTCTTCAGAGGAATTTGAAAAATAGTCTCTCGATATCTTTTCTTCTATTCTTCTGTCTTGTATATATATCTTCAATTTGAAATCTAGTCATTGAAGAGATCGTTGTCTCTCTCTTGAGTAGCCGTTAGACTGAATGACATCTGGAGTCTTGGAAGCTTCCTGTCACAGTCTTTTGATCACTTGAGCACGCAAGAGATGAGATCTTCACAGATATCCGTTGGCTTTTATTTGTCCATCGTTGTACAATGAAGCTACATCAGGTCTGCACAGATGTCAAGCTCAAACAGCAGACAGATAGGATGTCTCTGATATCGGTCAACGTCAGTAGCAATAGTCAAGAAAATAGTAATACCAACTGCTTAAGTCTTAAAGGACGTTATCAGAATAAGCACGATAAAGAAAGATATAGTCTGCATGCATGCAGAGATACGTTCAGTTCTCATAAATGCAAAAGCGTCAGAGAGATGTCTACGTGGATTTGACTGGTCAATGCTTAAGATGAATCAAAATATGAAGTTGAAGACTATATGACTTATGAAATCGTTATGAGTTATAGCAAATCGTTCTATAACAGAGGATATAAGAAATCGTTATGAATTATGGCAAGTCATTTGATTCTAAAGAAGTCGATGTGAAACACTTAACAATCGTTACACAAAGCAAGTCGTTATGAATCTAAAGAAATCGTTGTGAGTCATGAAACACTTATTAAGTCGTTTGAACTCTAAAGAAATCGATGCGGCTAGCAAGTCGTTACGAGTTTCAAAGAAATCGTTACGAGAACTAAGAAGTCGTTGTGGCTATCAAGTCGTTACGAGTATCAAAGAAATCGTTACGAGAACTAAAGAAATCGTTGCGGCTAGCAAGTCGTTACGAACTTTAAAGAAATCATTGTGATAACTTATGAAGTCGTTACAACAAGCAAGTCGTTGCGAGTTCTAAAGAAATCGTTATGATAACTTATGAAGTCGTTACAACAAGCAAGTCGTTGCGAGTTCTAAAGAAATCGTTATGATAACTTATGAAGTCATTACAACAAGTAAGTCGTTGCGAGTTCTAAAGAAATCGTTATGATAACTTATGAAGTCGTTACAACAAGCAAGTCGTTGTGACATCGACTTGATTGAAACGACATGACTTCTCAGTCTTATAAGAGAATCGTTAAGAACTTTAACAGAAATCGATATGGACTTAGAGAAATCTCATGTTGAAAAGATTAAAGCTTCAAAGTAGTAATGCATACCTTATTTGGCTTGTTTGACTTCGGTAATTTTCCTGTACTTAAGACTTATGAGATATTCAGCAGATATAATTGATAAATTCTTGTTTGGTTTTGTTAATCATCAAAATATGTATATATATACAATTATTAAAATTGCATGGGATAGATGATCATCAAAGGAAACCTTACGTCCAGTCCCCAAGCAACCTCTTGGGATTTCACTAACCAAAAATATAGTCCCCTTAAGGACACTTACACATCCAGCTTGTTAGCCTTCTCTTCTACCCCGAAGAGGTAATAGACTCACCTATATGTAGCCCAGCTAGTTAGCCAGAGGGGGGTGAATGGGATATTAAAAATATTTAATACTTAAAACTTGTTCACACAAAGGTCACAAAAACACACTTCGCAGATTGTTAGTGTTAGTTAAGGAAAAAATCAATCACACAAAGGCATTCACATGACACAGAGAATTATTCTGGTTCAGATCTCCTCTCCTTAGGAGTTCTACGTCCAGTCCCTGAGCAGTATCTTGGATTTCACTAACAAGGGTACAGTCCCCTTAAGGACACTACAGCACCCAGCTGGTCTTCCTTCACACGAAGGGAACAACACCCTGGAACCCACCAGGTCTTCCTTCTACACGAAGGGAATCTCACACCTGGATCCCACCAGGTCTTCCTTCTACACGAAGGGAACAAACACTCAAGAAAGTGTTCAAAGATGAAGCCCCTAGATCAAGCTTATAGAACACAACTTGATCTGAAGCTAAGAACTGAGAAGGAAAACATCTACAACAAAGAAATCTTCTCAGAACTAAAGGCTCTCTCACAGATCTACACTTAGCACAGAGAGCAAGAGCTAGAACAGATGGGAATTTTTGCTTGGCTCTGGGAAAGCTTGCAGAAGGGTTGTATCACAGTTTTCTCCTTGTTACTCATTCTTTTTTTTTCATTTCTTCAGAAGCTTCATTCTTCTATATATATCACTCTTTTGAAATTTGAACGTTGAAGTGTCTGTTGTCTCTAAGTTCTGGTTTATGTTAGACTGCATGGTACTGTACAAGTTCAATGGTCTTTTGGCTTTCCATGCACGCAAGGAGAGAAGATCTTTTGTAGTATCCTTTGGCTTCTATTTTGTCCAACGTTGTATGACAAATGTTGTCAGAAACCTGCACGCATTAAATGCTAAACAATAGACAGCTAGACTGTCTTGTTGTCAGTCAACGTTAGATTGATTTTATACAAAAATAGAAGTTCCATTCTGTTCTTCTAAAAATATGTTTACAAAATAAGCAAGAGAATAGAGATATTGTCTGCATGCATATAGTGATACGTACTATCGTAATAAATGCATGGCTGTCAAAAAGATATACGTGAAGACTTTGACTTTTCGACGTATTCAAACATTAGCTCGAAAATCAAATCATTATTTTCCATGAAATCGTTATATGCATGACTTATGAAATCGTTGTGCAAATGAGTGAATCGTTGTGCAATCATAAGTAAACAGATGCATACACAAATCGCTATATATATAATAATCTAATCGTTGTAAGCGAATCGTTGTGAAATGTATCGAATCGTTACGGCGACCAAGTTGTTATGTAACTTGATGAGCCGTTATAGTGAGAGTCGTTATGTAACTTATCGAATCGTTATGAGAGAAAGTCATTGTGATCACTTAAGAAATCGTTCTGGAAAAATCGTTATGATCACTAAGGAATCGTTGCGAGAGCAAGTCGTTGTGATCACTTAAGAAATCGATGTGCGACCAAATCATTGTTCTCACTTAAGAAATTGATGAGAGAAATCGATGTGAGACCAAATCGTTGTTCTTACTTAAGAAATCGATGTGCGACCAAATCGTTGTTCTTACTTAAGAATTGATGTGCGACCAAATCGTTGTTCTCTTTTAAGAAATCGATGTGAGACCAAATCGTTGTTCTCACTTAATAAATCGATGTGCGATCAAATCGTTGTTCTCTTTTAAGAAATCGATGTGAGACAAATCGTTGTTCTCACTTAAGAAATCGATGTGCGATCAAATCGTTGTTCTCTCTTAAGAAATCGATATGAGACCAAATCGTTGTTCTCTCTTAAGAAATTGATGTGAGACCAAATCGTTGTTCTCTCTTAAGAAATCGATATGAAAATAAATCGTTATGATCACTTAACAAATCGTTGTGAGAGCAAATCGTTGCGATCACTTAACGAATCGTTGTGAGAGCAAATCGTTGCGATCACTTAACGAATCGTTGTGAGAGCAGGTCGTTGCAATCACTTAATGATATAACACATAGTGAATCCTTGTAAATATGAAATCGTTATGGAACTAAGGAAATCGTTATAGCTCTATAGAAATCGTTATGACCTATAGTAGAAATCGATGTGTACTTAGAGAAATATTGATGCTTTGAACTCACATTGATGTGGTGTGATGAATACTTACTTGATTGGCTTGTTTTTCCCTAGTTTATTTCCTGTGCTTATACTTCATAGAAATATGTTAGTAACCTCTATCACAGTTTTGTTAATCACCAAATAGATGTGTAATTTATTTAAATTACATGGGGATTGCCTGATCATCAATCTCCCCCTTTTTGGTGATGACAAAACTTAACAATAAGCACATTATCTGAAATAATTCTAAGTATGATTGTGGAAATAACATAAATAATGTAGTTCAGAGATGCAATATTTCTCCCTCTTTTGTCATTTAAGCAAAAAGATCAAACGCTTGAGACAAAGAAGAAGAGAAAAGATAAATGAGAGAGCACAAAAAAAATGATTGGATTACTCTTGAAGGGGTACAGGGAGATAGAAAGTTGGAGAAATAAGAGAGGCATGCCGGGAAATAAGTTCCCAAGCCTTAATCTCCTATTCTTCAAAAAATTGTTGGAAGATGCCATAATCTATAGTGAAGGATACACCCATCTCAGGACGCATGCGCTCAATGTAAAGCTGCCGTTGATCTTCTAAGAAACGCACATACTGATCCTTATCAAGGGTGAACCTGAAATGGCTGGACTTCCCAAAACTGGCACGTTGAAGGAAGTGAGCAATGGTAACAGATAGAAGAGCTGATGATCCTTCAGGTCTTTTAGCAAGGAAATAAAAGTTGAGTACCGCGCAGCCCATTGTACAAACAGTTCCTGAACTGAATTGATGGAATTCAAGTCCAGGAAAGCTTCAGCAGAGAGAGGTGGCTTGCCTGCTCGGACCAAGGTGCTGTTCAAGGATTCCAACTGGAGAGTAGATTGATTGTAGTGCTTCTCCCAATCTGTGGGAGAGAGCCTTTCACATTCAGATATCAAAGGAGCAAAGCACTGTAGAAGAGATGTGGCCCAGATGATATTCGCAAAAGATAAACCTCTGAAAGGAGGGAAGGCGACCATGCTGAGCTGAGATTCTCCCCATGACTCGTGCAAATCTTTCAAAGGCATGAGAGCCAACGGAGGAATCCAAAACCAAGGAGTGTAACTTCAGGAGAAATACTACTTCAGGCATCTTCAGAGTGGTGAAGTCCACTGTGAAGGGGCAATTAATGGGACCTCAGTTCGAAGAGTAGCAAGAGCCCCATGGAATGGCCAAACTGAACTTCGGGTAGCTTGCGTAAATAGCAAAAATCATTGTAAAGATGGAAGCACCTGGTGATTCTGATTTCTTGAGAATGAAAGGGCCCCAAAGTGCTTGATGATGAAATACAAACCATTCAGAAAGGTGAGAGGATGATCCTATTGAGAGGTGCTATCTGATCTGGCAAGAAGATACTTGCTATAGAGAGTCTTATGCCCTTTGGCCCACTGATCTTCAGTCTTGCATTCAGCTAATTGGAAGATTTTGAGTTGGTCAACTTTGGAAAGGTGGCAGAAGGGTAATATAATGTTAAGGTGATCAGTAAGATTGAGAAAAGGAATGCCAAAAAGGTTGGCGAGAATACATTTTTGGAGATATTCGCAGTAAATTGATCTCCTTCGATTTTCAACTGAGAGGGAGTACCAAAGAGGAGGAAACATGGGTTAGAGGAAAGAGCAAGAGTTTTTGAAATTTTCCTCTTTTTAGAAATAGGACTAGAAGAATCAGTTCTGTAAATATGTGAAGCAACTGCCAGGATTGAGATGAGTGTGGTGCGTTCCAACTCATCCTCAAATTATTTTGAAAAACACTGGCATGTTGTGGATTAGTAGGAGTAATTGTAACAGATGTAGGTGGAGTGGGAGGATGAAGAAATGATCTAGGAGAAAGAATAGTGGATGCCCCGGCTGATGAGGACCAGAGGAGGAAGAGGCTCCAGCTGATGAAGAACTGGAGGATTAATAACAGGAGGAGAGGGAGAAATGGATGTGGAAATGGTTGTAGGCATGATAGGAGACGAATGAGGTTCAGAGGAAAAAGGTGCTGGAGATGAGATGGTTCTTGGTACAGGTTGTTTGAAGGTAGGTGGAGCTGGAGGTGCTGTGGAAGAAGATGGTGGTGAAGAAGGGGCTGGTGTTGCAAGGGATGAAGGTTCAGGGGCTTTAGGAGCAACTGCTAGCTCTTCTACACTTGACTGCACATCCTCGGAGACCACTGACCTTGTTGGCCCTGAAACAACTTGACTGGCCCTGCTGGTTCCTTCTGAACTGCCTGAGGCTCGGTTGGCCTACTGGTTCTACCACAATTTGCCCTGATGGCTGATCTTATGCTATACCAGATGGCCCTGATGGTCCGGCCTCTTCTTCTTGCTGCCTGGCCTGAGAAGGCCCTGAACTGCTGACTGGATCAGCAGGAGGGGAATAGGAGGGGCAGAGGAGGATTGCTCCCTTGAGGAGATGAGCTTCTTGACACTGTCGAACTCACCTTTCATCCACCGGCATAATTGTTTGAACATTTTAAAATCATCTCTTAAGTTGTGCACTTCAGTGGACAAAGTTCCAATTTCATGAGCTGCAGAAGTTTGCCTGATAAGAAGAGACTGAATATCAGACTGCAGAGATGAGAGAGTCTTTCCTTGCTCATTCAGTCTTGAAATAACAGGCTTCAACTGAATCTTCAGCTGCTTCTCCTTGGGCTTCCTATGAGCTATTCTTTTCCTTTTGCTATGTGCCCTTGCAATGGGCTCCTCGAATTCAACATGCTCTTCTTGGACAACAGGTACCTTGCTGCTGCTACTGCTGCTGATTCTTCTTGAGCTTTGGGCTGCAGCCTCTCCTACCTCTTCCTGGACTTCTTGGGCTTCGCCAATTATGGCCTCACCCTCAGCCACATAAGTTTTGTTCCATACACCATTTACCACAGAAAAATCTGCTTTTCCTTATATTTCTGCTACGGATAGCTTGCCCCATCTTCTCTACTACTGCTCCAGATAAATTTAACCCAAAATGGTTGAATATTTTGGTGAGCAGATGGGCATATGGCAGAGACACATTTAGTTTGCTCTGTGTCCCATATCTGAGCATGGGCAAACTTCATTCGCTCTAAAATAACTTCAGCCATGTTTATCTCCTTGTTCTGGATGGCCCAGAACGTCATGTCCGAATCTGCCTTGGTGCACGTGGAGAATGTAGCACTTCTTGGAACCAAAATTTGACAAACTATAAAGTGCAATAGATGGTTGAATGCATTCATCTGATTAATATCAAGTTTTCATCCTTCAACGAAATTCGGGACCTACAATCCCTAGTCCCTTTGCCTGGGTATCCACAATGTGAATCCCACAGTGACCAGTGGTGCAAACACCAAACAGAGACCTCAAAATCTCATGGTCGATTCTAATCTGGGTACCTTTGACAGATGACGTCAAGGACCCGTCCGCCTCAGTTCTTAAGCAAATATAGAATGCCTTCACCAAGTCTGGATAGCTTACCTCAAAGAAGGTTGCAATCTCTGTCCATTTCATCTTTTCCATAGCTGCCACGATGTTGTGCATCCATTCTTTTCCAAGTCTGCAATATCCACTGCCTGTTTCCACAGAGTTTTGTCTTCACAAAGGTGAACCTTTCCTGTTGCTTTGCTGTGAGGAACTCGGCTCCATAGCCCCCGACGCTGTCGGAAACAACAGGTGCGGCCATGGATTTTGATGGGGAAAGTTTTTGAAGGGTTAGAGTGAGGAGAGGAGTAGAAACCCCAAAGAAATTTTCGCGGGAAGGAGTTTGGATCTTTGAAAGCTCAGAGAGTCGGTGCCAGAGTCGATAGGGTATCACCTCAGGCAGGAAGAGGGGATGAAAAAGGGATGTGAATCGATACCATATAGATTCGGGTATATCAAAGAAATAATGACTTTTCGAAATAGGAGCCGCCTTTATGGCAGAAAATTATAAAATGACTGGTTCGATAGGAATAAAATCTTGTAAAATAGTGAATCGCGAGAAATGACAAAAATGATTTGAGGAAATTTGCTTAAATTCAAGGGGGAATAATAATTATCATTCTGATAATTTATATTTTAGTTTTATACAGATAAATCTTCACAATTTGCACATGCCTAATTCCCTTCTAAGAGATGTAAACCTCTCTTCAGGTAAGGCCTTTGTGAAGATATCTGCTAACTGATTTGTGTATCAATAAATGAAATATCTATATTTTCATTAGCTACATGATCACGAATAAAATGATATCTAACCTCAATGTGTTTTGTTCTTGAATGCTGTATTGGATTCTTGGTGAGATTTATGGCACTGGTGTTATCGCATAATAAGGGGATTGTCTTGATATGTAGCCCATAATCCTCAAGTTGTTGTTGATCCACAGAAGTTGTGTACAACAGCTTCCAGCAGCCACGTACTCAGCTTCAGCTGTAGACAATGCTACAGAATTTTGCTTCTTTGAGGACCATGATATCAGACATCCTACAAGAAATTGGCAACAGCCACTGGTGCTTTTTCTATCGATTTTGCATCCAGCGTAGTCAGCATTAGAGTATCCTACCAAATTAATTTGACATGATTTTGGACACCATAAACCTAAGTCATGAGTCTTGGATAAATATCTGAAAATTCTTTTAACACTAATTAAGTGAGACTCTTTAGGATCTGCTTGGTATCTAGCACACATGCATACACTAAATAAAATATCAGGTCTGCTTGCCGTAAGTAAAGTAATGAACCTATCATACCTCTGTAGATCTTTTGATCTACTTTCTTACCATCCTTGTCACTGTCCATCCTTGTTGATGTGCTCATAGGTGTTGACAGTGGCTTGGCATTATCGAACTCAAACTTCTTTAAGAGTTCTTTGGTGTACTTAGCTAGACAGATGTGGATGCCTTCCTTTCCTTGTTTGATTTGCAGTCCAAGGAAGTAGTTAAGCTCCTCCATCATGCTCATTTCGAATTCTCCCTACATGAACTTCTCAAAATACTTGCAAAGAGATTCGTCAGAAGAACCAAATATTATATCATCAACATATATTTGAACAAGCAGAATATATTTGACCTTAGATTTGACAAATAATGTACTATCTACTTGACCTCTAGTGAAACCATGGTCTAGTAGAAATGAGCTAAGCCTTTCATACCAGGCCCTAAGTGCTTGTTTTAAACCATATAAAGTTTTGTGCAACTTAAAAACATGATTTGGAAATCAATATCATCAAAACCTGGAGGTTGTTCCACATAAACTTCCTCCTTAATAAAACCATTTAGAAAAGCAGACTTCACGTCCATTGAAATAATTTTAAATCTAATGCAGATGCATATACAAGTAAAATCCTAATAGCCTCAAGTCTAGCTACAGGTGCATAGGTTTCGTCGAAATCTATGTCTTCCTCTTGGGAATAGCCTTGAGCTACCAATCTGGCCTTGTTTCTTAAGATCACACCAGCTTCATCCAATTTATTTCTGAACACCCATTTGGTGTCAATCACTGGATGATTTGATGGTCTAGGAACAAGTGACCATACATGGTTTCTCTTGAACTGATTCAGTTCATCTTGCATGGCTAAAATCCAAGATTCATTAGTGAGAGCTTCATGATTGTCCTAGGCTCTATTTGAGAGACAAAGGCTATATAATCACATGGAATTATATTACCTCTCGTTCTTACCCCTACAGATGGATCACCGATAATGTTTTCAGGTGGGTGATCTTTCTTGTATCTCCACTCTTTTGGAAGATTTTGATGAGAGATATCCCTTTGTTGCAAGTCTTCAAGAGGTGGATCTTCCTTGTCCTCAATTGAAGTATTATTTAGTTTCTTGGACAATTCATCTGCATCATCATTGTCACTATCTTTTCCTTTCTCAAGGACGGGTTAGTTTCATCAAAAATAATGTGTACTGACTGCTCAATTAATAAAGTGCGCTTATTAAACACTCTATATCCTTTAGGTTTAGAGGCATACCCCATGAAGATGCATTCATCTGATTTGGCATCTAACTTACCAATGTCTCTTTTGCCGTTGTTGTGGATGAAGCATGGACATCCAAATATCTTGAAGTGACTGATCTTTGGCTTCTTCCCTTGCACAATTCATAGGCTGTCTTCTTTAGAATTGGCCTGATCATTACTCTATTTATGACATAGCTTGATGTGTTGACTGCTTCATCTCAAATGTATCTTGGCAGATCATATTCTGATAACATTGTTCTTGCCATGTCCAATAAAGTTCTATTCCTTTCAGCAACTCCATTCTGCTGTGGTGTCCTTGGTGCTAAGAAATTATGTTCAATTCCTTGTTCATCATAGAACTTTGCAAATCTTCATTATGGAATTCTCCTCCATGATCTGACCGGATTCCAACAATGCAGTGCTTCTTATCTTTCTGAACCTTTTTGCTAAAGCTTACAAAACTATCAAATGTATCATCATTGTGTTCCAGAAAGGATACCCATGTGAATCTTGAATAGTCATCTACAATAACGAATCCAAAGCTCTTTCCTCCAAGACTTGTGGTCCTCATTGGCCCAAATAAGTCCATATGAAGGAGCTCTAAGGGTTTGGAGGTGGTTACCATAGTCTTGACTTAAGGAAGACTTTGTGTGCTTCCCTTTCACAAGGTCCGCAGACGCATCCATTCTTGTGCTAATTTTAGGTAGACCTTCCACTAGGCTTCTCTTGATCAACTTCCTTATGTCATCCAAACTGCAGTGACCCAATCTTCTGTGCCACAGCTCAGTTGACAGCTCTTTGCCTGCTGCTAAACATATATCCTGACCTTTTAAATCTTCAAGGTAGAGTACGTACATGTTCTTTTCTCTGTTGGCTTCAAAAATGACCTCTCCATCTTTCATAATGCTGCACTTTGACTCTTGAAATTTGATTTGATGTCCTTTGTCACACAGTTGGCTGATGCTGATGAGGTTGTGCTTCAGTCCTCTAACACATAAGACATCTTCAATAACTGTTTTGCCTTTGCTGCTCACTGATCCGCTGCCTATCACAGTCCTTTTCCATTATCTCCATAGGTGATTGTGCTTCTTCAGCTTCTAATGGGTAAATAGCCTTCTGTTTACTGACATATGCCTTGAGCATCCGCTATCCAAGTACCACTTGGATGCCCGAGGACTTTTCTGAAATGAAAACATCAAGCTTTAGGTACCCAAGTTCTTTTGGGTCCTAGTTGGTTAGTGTCATCAATTTTCCTTTTTATTATCCATCTTTTATATTTGGTTGGACATGATATCTTGGTGTGTCCTAGCTTGTTGCAGTGACTGCAACATGTTGTTCTAGTTACCTTCTCATATGGAACACATTTAAGGTTTGATTTATTGATGTATCTTGTTCAGGTACGAATTTTGGAGTTGGATATATTTTAGGGTACTGTTGTGTCTTCATTATCTGGGGGTGTATAGCCTAGTCCATGTTCTTCTTTCCTGACGTCTAGCGCCTTTTAGTATTAATCATGTTTTACCATAGTGAACTTTTCTAATGTACTTGATAGTCTTTCATTTCTTCCGTCAGTATTTTAATTTTATTTTTTAACTCGTCTGGACTTTCTTGTTTTCTAATTCTGTTACCTGTTTGTTTATCTTCAGATCTTCACATAACAAATTGTTTCTTCTTTTAAGGTCAATGATTTGTTTTCCCATTTCCTCATTTTCTGACTTTAAATCTGAATTAGTGTTATCTAAGCAACCGATATTTTTCTTACTAGCTTTTAGTAATTTAGATATTTCTCTATATTTACTATATAACTCAATAAAGACTTCTTCTAAGTTGTCAGAATCTGAATCATTACATGAATCAAAAGATGAGTAGCAGAAGTACCTTTTCTTCTGTGTTGGCCATGAAAGCCAAGTTAGCGTTCTTCTTCTCCTCGCTACTCGAGCTTGATTCGCTGTCCGAGTCGTGCTGTTGCTCCAAGCTGCTGCCATTGCTTTCTTCTTATATCTCTTGAACTTCTTGGAACTGTCTTTCTTCTTGAATTCAGGTTTCTTCAGCTTCGGACATTCTGCTTGATATGTCGGGCTTCTTACATTCATAGCATATGGGCTCACCTTTCTTTGAGTCATTTCCTTCTAACTTCTTAGACTCTTTATTTTCTTGAAATATCTTCTGCCGGACTAATATCTTTTCTTTTGGCTAAAATTCGTTGAAGCCTCCTAGATAGCATAGCTTCTTCGTCTTCACTGTCTTCACCGTTGTCTTCATATTCAGATTTTTTCTCAGAGCTGCCTTCTGCTGCTTTGAGAGCATTTGTGTGCTTCTTCCTACTTGATGATTCTCCTAATCTCTCCATGTTTATTTCATGGGCCATAAGGGACCCAATGAGCTTTTCCAATGACATCCTTTTCAAGTCATTGGATTCTTCTATAGCTGTTACCTTGGGAGCCCATGATGCTGGTAGAGACCTCAGTATTTTCCTTACCATATCCATTTCATAACTTTTTCCTAGTCCAGCTAATCCCTTTGTGATGTCTGTAAATCTGCTGAACATCTGAGTTATTGACTCACTGGCTGCATCTGAAATCTCTCGTATTGTGTACCAAAATGTCTATTCTGGTTTCTTTCACTTTATACGTGCCTTCATAAGTGATTCTTAATTTTTCCCACATCTCCATCGCGGATTTGCAGGCTGATACACGGTTGAATTCCTTTTTACTGAGGGCATAACACAGAATGCTTTGGCTTTGCAGTTGAGAGAAACCTTCTTTCTATCATCATCAGTCCATTTATCCTTTTCGTTGGTGACTAGAAGGTCTCCTTCTTCTACAATTGACCAGATTTGAAAGTCAAAACATTGTAGGAAGTATTCCATTCGTGTTTCCAGTAGGTGTAATCTTCTCCATCGAACAACGGTGGCCTGTTGACTGACTGACCTTCGGAGTGACCTTGGGCTGCCATTTGATCTTACACTTCAGATCGTTGGATCTTCTTCATTGTCGAAGAGACTCGCTCTGATACCACTTGTAGCCCAGCTAGCTAGCCAGAGAGGGGGGGTGAATGGGATATTAAAAATACTTAATACTTAAAACTTGTTCACACAAAGGTCAAAAACACTTCGCAGATTGTTAGTGTTAGTTAAGGAAAAAAATCAATCACCAAAGCCATTCACACGACACAGAGAATTATCCTGGTTCAGATCTCCTCTTCTTAGGAGTCCTACGTCCAGTCCCTGAGCAATATCTCGGGATTTCACTAACAAGGGTACAGTCCCCCTTAAGGACACTACAGCACCCAGCACCCCAGCTGGTTCCTTCACACGAAGGGAACAACACCCTGGAACCCACCAGGTCTCCTTCTACACGAAGGGAATCTCACACCCTGGATCCCACCAAGTCTTCCTTCTACACGAAGGGAACAAACACTCAAGAAGTGTTCAGAGATGAAGCCCCTAGATCAAGCTTATAGAACACAACTTGATCTGAAGCTAAGAACTGAGAAGGAAAACATCTACAACAAAGAACTCTTCACAGAACTAAAGGCTCTCTCACAGATCTACACTTAGCATAGAGAGCAAGAGCTAGAACAGATGGGAATTTTTGCTTGGCTCTGAGAAAGCTTGCAGAAGGTTGTTGTATCACAGTTGTTCTCCTCTTACTCGTTCTTTTTTTTTCTTCATTTCTTCAGGAGCTTCATTCTTCTATATATATCACTCTTTTGAAATTGAATGTTGAAGTGTCCGTTGTCTCTAAGCTCTGGTTTACGTTAGACTGCATGGTACTGTACAAGTTCAACGGTCTTTTGGCTTTCCATGCACGTAAGGAGAGAAGATCTTCTGTAGTATCCTTTGACTTCTATTTGTCCAACATTGTATGACGGGTGTTGTTAGAGACTTGCACACATTAATGCTAAACAATAAACAGCTAGACTGTCTCTTGTTGTCAGTCAACGTTAGATTGATTTATACAAAAATAGAAGTTCCATTATGTTCTTCTTAAAGATGTTTATAGAATAAGCAAGAGAATAGAAGATATTGTCTGCATGCATGCAGTGATACGTACTATCGTAAAAATGCATGGCTGTCAAAAAGATATACATGAAGACTTTGACTTTTCGACGTATTCAAACATTAGCTCGAAAATCAAATTGTTATTTTCCATGAAATCGTTATATGCATGACTTATGAAATCGTTGAGCAAATGAGTGAATCGTTGTGCAATCATAAGTAAATAGATGCATACACAAATCGCTATATATATTAATAATTTAATCGTTGTAAGCGAATCGTTGTGAGATGTATCGAATCGTTACAGCGACCAAGTCGTTATGTAACTTGATGAGCCGTTATAGTGACAGAGTCGTTATGTAACTTATCGAATCGTTATGAGAGCAAGTCGTTGTGATCACTAAAGAAATTGTTCTGGAACAAATCATTATGATCACTTAAGGATCGTTGCGAGAGCAAGTCGTTGTGATCACTTAAGAAATCGATGTGCGACCAAATCATTGTTCTCACTTAAGAAATCGATGAGAGAAATCGATGTGAGACCAAATCCTTGTTCTTACTTAAGAAATCGATGTGCGACCAAATCATTGTTCTTACTTAAGAAAACGATGTGCGACCAAATCGTTGTTCTCTTTTAAGAAATCGATGTGAGACCAAATCGTTGTTCTCACTTAAGAAATCGATGTGCGATCAAATCGTTGTTCTCTTTAAGAAATCGATGTGAGACCAAATCGTTGTTCTCACTTAAGGAATCGATGTGCGAAAATCATTGTTCTCTCTTAAGAAATCGATATGAGACCAAATCGTTGTTCTCTATTAAGAAATCGATGTGACCAAATCGTTGTTCTCTATTAGAAATCAATATGAAAACAAATCGTTATGATCACTTAACAAATCGTTGTGAGAGCAAATCGTTGCGATCACTTAACGAATCGTTGTGAGAGCAAATCATTGCGATCACTTAACGAATCGTTGTGAGAGCAAGTCGTTGCAATCACTTAACGATATAACACATAGTGAATCCTTGTAAATATGAAATCATTATGGAACTAAGGAAATCGTTATAGCTCTATAGAAATCATTATGACCTATAGTAGAAATCGATGTGTACTTAGACAAATATTGATACTTTGAACTCACATTGATGTGGTGTGATGAATACTTACTTGATTGGCTTGTTTTTCCTTGGTTTATTTCCTGTGCTTAGACTTCATAGAAAATATGTTAGTAACCTCTATCACAGTTTTGTTAATCACCAAATAGATGTGTAATTTATTTAAATTACATGGGGATAACCTGATCATCACTATGGTAACAGGTCTTCCTTCAACAAGGGGAACTAAACACCTACCCATAGTAAGTCTTCTCTTCACAGGAAGAGGTGCACTCTAACAGAAGAGTTGAAGGGATGGCCCCTAGACCAAGCTTATACAACAATCTAGTGCTTGATCTGAGGCACAAATTGAGAGAAAAAGGAATGGAAACTATGATACTATTCTCTTAGAACAACAGACTCTCAAAAGAAAATATAAGTGAAGCTTCAGGAGAGCTTGGAGCAGATCGATGTGGAGTTGGGGCACACTGCTCTTCTAATCTCAATGGTGGTGAAGATCTCTCTGTGTATGCGTGTTCACTTCATTTTTTTTTCTTCACAGCCATTGTCTTCTTAAGGGCATTTCTTATAGCCGTTGAGATATTGTTGAAGCAGCTGTTGTCTCTCATTTCTCGATACTTGTTTCTATGTAATCGTAGGAGGTCTTACGTTGTAGAAACATGTGACTACCGAAAACCTACAGGCATTAAATGCTAAGAGAGATGTCTTTAGTCAACGAAAAAGGTCTTATACAGAAATAGATACGTCCATTCTATCACCGCATAAAGCATAAGAAGACTTGTTATAAAAATAACAAACTGTAAGGCAATTTCTGCAAGGGAGCTGTGTCCCATGACTACCTAAGTCATAGATAGATATGTTCCTTTCTGTTCATACGTAAAGTGTTAGCAGACTTAGCATGACAATAGTAATCGGTCAAAAAGTCATACTATATGGGAATTATATCCAGCAACAGACTATGCAAGTGAAGATATTTTGAATGCTTATATATAAGAGATATTCAACAAACAGCAGGAGATTTGAATTTCACACGTTCAAACGCTAAGGACATTTAAAACAAGTCTGTGAATACTTTAATCATATTATCAAGGATGTTTCATAAAGTTTCTTAATCAGAAGATATGCAATGATTAAATATTTTCTTCAAGGATAATAGCTTGAATAAAATAACATTGAAAACAACGGTCATTAATAAAGTTTACTTATAATCTTTCTTGATCAACAGAATAAGGATTTTCGTTATGAAAAAGATGATCAGGATATTAATGATAATCTATGTAGAACAATCAATATGCAAGAAACAATTGTTATGATAAAGTCAATCAATATTTTAGTGAAGTTTTGATTTGACCAAAAAACAACACAAATGGTCGAAGTGGAAACTTCGATTGGTCAAAATATAACGTATCGCGTCGAAGTGAACTTCGGATATAACGAAGTGTAACTTCGTATATGACCTTGGTGCTGAGAAGTTATCGATTAAAAATATTTTGTTAAGGTGTCCTTAGTGCTGAGAAGTTATGTTCAATACTTGATCTTCACAGAAACTTACGAATTCTCTGTTCTGGAATTCTCTCCATAATCTGACCTTAATCTAATTATACTGTACTTTGATCTTTTTGGACTAGCTTGCTGAACTTTACAAAAGCCTCAAATGTGTCATCTTATGTTCTAAGAATGACACCCATGTGAACCTAGAGAAAACATCAACTATTACAAACCCATACTTCTTTCCTACCAAGCTTGTTGTAGACATTGGTCCAAATAGATCCATTTGAATTAGCTCCAAAGGTTTGGTGCTGGTGACAGTAGTTTTTAATTTGAAATAGTTCTTTATATGTTTTCCTTTAGCACATGGTTCACAGACATTATCATTGTGTATGTTGATTCTTGGCAATTCTTCCACTAGCTCATACTTGATTATTTTTTTGATGACATCCAAACTAGCATGACCCACTTCTGTGCCATAATTCTGTATTTGTGCTTTTAATTACTGCTAGACATATATCTTGATTCCTCATATCTTCGAGATGTAGGACATATAGATTCTTCTCCTATGCCCTTCAAAAATCACTTCTTCATTCTTGATGATTTGACATTTTGATTCTATGAATTTCACTTGATGTCCTTTGCCCAGAGCTGTTGATGCTTATCAAGTTGTGCTTCAGTCCTTTGACACAAACACTTCTTCTATTAAATCCTTATTCTTGTTACTACTATTCCCACATCCAAT
Organism: Colocasia esculenta; assembly: GCA_014218235.1. Taxonomy (NCBI): domain Eukaryota; kingdom Viridiplantae; phylum Streptophyta; class Magnoliopsida; order Alismatales; family Araceae; genus Colocasia; species Colocasia esculenta. Next base: position 25,373,917 of record CM024765.1, on the reverse strand, counting down.
AACAGTTCCTTGCCATTGTCTCCATAGGTAACTAATCCTTCTTCAGACTTGATTGACTTGAGTAAGCTTTTATCACCAGTCATGTGTTTGGAGCATCACTATCCAGGTACCACTTGGATACTTTTAGACTTACCTGCAAACAAATCAGTGAGTTTTAGGTACCTAAATTTTTTGGGGTCCTGAGCGGTTAGTTTCGACAGACTGACTTATCAATATCCATTTTAAATGTTTTGTTGGGCAAGTATTCTTTGTATGACCAAGTTTATTACAATAAGTACAACAAGTAATATTATTAATGTTTTACTTACCTTACTGTGCTTCTCTCCTTTGTTTTGTAGGCAGGTCCTGTTCAGCTACAAAATTTGGTAGCGGGTATTTTTCTGGATATATAATTATTTCTTCATTTTATGGAGGTTTATACAATTCCATACTTCTTCTTACTGGATCTTCTTGCACCTTTTAGTATTATGAGGATCTTCCATTCGTTAATTTCTCAATTGCTGCTAAGTATTTGTACCTTTTCTTAATGTTCTATTTCCTTTTTTGACTTAATTTTAATTTCTTGATTTTCTAACATAAGTACTTGATTATTTTTGCTTTCTACATCTTCACATAACAATTCATTTCTGTGCTTAACCCTTGAATTTGTTTTCCAGTTGTTTCCATTTCATATTTAAGTCTGAGTTTAGTGTTTTCAAGGCATGTATAATTTTCTTATTGGTTTTTAAGTGTTTGCACACATATTTATATTTTCAATATAATTCATTAAAGGCATCTTCTAAATTATCATCATCAGAATCTGAAAATGAATCAAAGGATGTGTCAGAATTTACCTGATCATCAATATTTGCCATAAAGCAAGATTAGCTTTCGTATTGTTGTTCATCTGAGCTTGAGTTTTCAGATGAGCTATCTTCATTATTCCATGTAGCAGTCATAGCTTTCTTCTTATATCTCTTGTATTTTCTAGATGGCTCTTCCTTCTTGTGTTCTTTCTTGCTTAACTTAGGGCAATCTGGCCTTAGATGCCCTGACTGCTTGCATTCATAGCATATAGGTTCTGCCTTCTTGTTGTCTTTTCTGTAAACTCTTATTCCTGACAGTTGCTTCTTCTTGGCTATATTCTTTGCAGCTGTCTTGATAGGAAGGCTTCTTCTTCACTATCTATACTGCTATTGTCACTGGTTGTGGCACATCTTTGTTTGGTTCTTCAGTTTTTAGTGCCATGCTAACTTTCTTCTTCGAGGTGCTTTCTCTCAGTATCTCCATATTTATCTCATGAGCCATGAGAGACCCAATGAGATTTTCATTGACCTTGAGGAGAGATCATTGGCTTCCTCTTAGCAGTGATTTGGGAGCCATAAGTTGGTAAGGATTTAGTATCTTCCTCATCATATCTTCTGTCTCATACCATTTCCCAAGTCCAGCTAGACCATTTGTAATATTAGTGAATCGACTTTTACATTTGAGACATGGACTCACCTAAAATCATCTGAAACTTTTTGTACTGAGTCACCAAATATATCTATCTTGTTTCTTTACCTTATCAGTCTCTTATAGGTGAGTCTCAACTTATCCCCCATCTCTTTGACCGACTTGCATGTAGATATTCGGTAAATCTTCTTGCTTAATGAGCAGCATGATATACTTTTGACTTTGTGTTCTGAGGCATCATTTTCTTGTCAAGCATTGTCAAATCTCTTTGAAGTTCAGGATTATCAGATCTCCATCTTCTATTATAGTCCATAGTGTAATCTAGACCTTGAAGAAAGAACTTAATTTGGTCTTCCAATAGTTGTAGCCTTCTCCATCGAATAGTGGAGGCCTGTTTGAATGACTGTCTTTTGCATAACCTTGGGTTGCCATATCTTGCTCTTCAGATCATAAGATCTACTAGCTTGAAGAGACCTCGCGCTGATACCACTTGGTATCAGGTTTTTTGCAAGCCTAGAGGGGGGGGAATGGATAGCTTAAAATAAATCTTGAATTTTTCTGTTAAAATAACCTTAAACAAAACAAAAACACTAAACACAGGTACTAGAGTTAGTGAGTAGCGGAATAGATAAAGATACATAATCACACAACACAAGAGACTTTTATCCTGGTTCGGCCTTTCCAAAAGAAAGTCCTATGTCTAGTCCCCAAGCAACTCCTGGGATTTCACTAACCAAGGGGTATAGTCCCCCTTAAGAACATTACACATCAGCACTTGTTGGCCTTCTCTTCTATACGAAGAGGCAATACATCCACTTGTAGCAACAGATATTCCCTTCACAAGGGGAACTAAACACCTACCCAGTAGTAGGTCTTATCTTCACATAGAAAGAGGCGCTCACTTTAACAAAAGAGTTGAAGGGATGGCCCCTAGACCAAGCTTATACAATAATGCGAGTGCTTGATCTGAGGCACGCCCGAACTGAGAGAGAGAAAGGAATGAAACATGATACTGTTCTCTCATAACAACAGTCTCTCCAAAAGAAAAAATCTAAGTGAAGCTTCAGGAGAGCGCGGAGTAGATCAGAGAGTGGAGTTAGGGCACATTGGCTCTTCTAATCTCAGTGGTGGTGAAGATCTCTCTGTGTATGTGTGTTCACTTCTTTTTTTTCTTCACAACCATTGTCTTCTTAAGGGAATTTCTGCTAGCCGTTGAGATATATGCTGTAGAATCAGTCGTTGTCTTTCATTTCTCGCTACTTGTTTCAATGTAATCCCAGAAGGTCTTAGTTGTAGAAACATGTGAATATCAGAAACCTGCAGGCATTAAATGGTAAGAGAGATGTCTTCAGTCACGAAAAAGGTGTTATACAGAAATATATGTCCATTCTATACCGCATAAAGGTATAAGAAGACTTGTTATAAAAATAGAAACCATAAGGCAATTTATACAGGGGAGTTGTGTCCCATGACTACCTAAGCCATAGACAGATTATGTATGTTTTCTTTCTATTCACACGTTAAGTGTTAGCAGACTTAGCTAGAAATAGTAATCAGTCAAAAAGTCATACTGTATGTATGGGAACTATATGTCAGTAACAGATTATGCAAGTGAAGATAATTTTGAATGCTTATGTATAAGAGATGTTCAATGGACGAGAGACGAGAGATTTGAAATCCACACGTTCAATGCTAAGGACTCTTTTAAAACTGTGAGTACTTTAATCATAATATCAAGGATGTTTTCAGAAAGTTCCTTAATCAGAAGGTATGCAATGATTAAATATTTTCTTCAAGGATAATATCTTGAATAAAATGACATTGAAAACAACAGTCATGAATAAAGTTTACTCATAATCTTTCTTGATCAATAGAATAAGGATTTTCATTATGAAAAAGATGATCAGGGTATTAATGATAAACTATATAGAATAGTCAATATGCAAAAAACAATTGTTATGATAAAGTCAATCGATTATTTTATTGATGTTTTGATTTGACCAGAAAACAACACAAATGGTCAAAGTGGAAGCTTCAATTGGTCAAAATATAACGTTATCAGTTGAAGTGGAACTTTGGATATGACGAAGTGTTAACTTCGTATATGACGAAGTGGAACTTCGTATAAAACAGTTCAGAATGTTGTCGGTCAAAGTGAAGCTTCGTATATAACTTCAGATATAACGAAGTTAGCTTCGTATATGATGAAGTAAACTTCGGATGAACATAAATCAACTTTGTCAGTCGAAGTGGAACTTTGAAGTGAACTTCATAAAATGAAAAACAACGTAGTCAGTCGATTTAAAACTTCGTATATAACTTCAGATATGACGAAGTTGAGCTTTGACTGAATATGACCAAAAGCATGCATGACGAAGTGCCAGCTTCGGATATGACAAAATGGATTTTGGATAATGAAGTTTAAAGCTATGGAAGATGAAACTTGACTTCGATTGAAACTGTTAAAAGATTATCAGTGATGGAAAAACATGAACTTATGAATGAAACTATGAATGACAACAGGACTTATAAGCATTTGAACACCATCTAGTGAACTTAGAAATACTTTAAATACTTACAATGGTGATCCTTGAATTATTATTTATTTTCTTTGAGTATCTTGTTTATTATTTATTTCCTTTGAGTCTCCTATTGACATACATAACCAAAATTATATTAAGATAAAAACACATGATTTAGAAAAATATAAGAATATTCTGATAAGTTTTTGTGATCACCAAAATATATAGTCATGGAGATAAAGGATTCAACACAATCAACATAAGCACTACCACTTCCATGGAGATCACAACCACTTCACTGACGATTGCCAAGAACTCAAAGATGATATCGAGGCTCTCATCTAGTAAGGACAATTGGGCAAGTACATGGCCGATAGGCATGACACCCCTAAGGATCCTGCTAAAGAAATCGACAACCATCCTTGAGACATGCACATCAATGTAATCTCCATAGGAACCACTTTAGGAGGAGATACACAGTGAGGGAGAAATCGTTATGCCTAGCGATTCAATAAAGAGCAAGAACCAAGAAGCTGGTTGATGCCCAAGCATCAAGCTATGACCTTTTCCAACAAAGATCTGGAAGGGGTGACAACCTCTCATGACAATGCTCTTGTAATATTTGCCATAATAAACTGCTATGATGTAAAGATAATCCTCGTAGATGATGGTAGCGCTCCAGATGTCTTGTCTTACAACTATTTCTTAAAGATGGGTGAAAATCCATCAAAGTTGTGCCCTGTCAAAACCCCTCTCTATGGGTTCAATGGTCAGCCCCTGAGGGAGCGATTAGCTGACCTACCACTTTATGAACTCCCCCCAAAGCCATAACTTCATGGAAAACTTCATTGTGGTAAAAGGGATGATAGCCTATAATGCTATCTTTGGCCAAGGAATTCTCGAAAAAACAATGGCAGTCCCTTCCACATAGCATCAAAAAATGAAGTTCCCGATCAAAGGAGGGGTAGGAGAGATCTGGCGTGACTAGGCAATGACTCAACAATGTTATGAAGTCTCCATCGAGGATGCAAACCTAAGACCAAATCCTGAGGGAAAGATATTGTAGAAGAGAAAGTGACGACAAGCAAACCTGAAGGGGAGCTGTTGTCTATCTCTTGAAGAGAAAAATATGCGAACGTATGTGCAATGATCAAACAAGAGGGGAGGGGTGAATAGGTTATCACCTAAATAAAATTTCTTTCACACAAAATATATTAGACTCAATTAAGAAATTTATGAAATGATATGCACACGGCAGAATATGACTATCCTAACGTGCAGTAATGGAGATAGAAGAAAAGGATCAAAACCACAGATGCACGGAAGATTAGGGTGGTTTGGAAAACACACCCTTGTATGTGCCTACATCCACTACCCCACACCCCAGTAAGGATTCCACTAAACTTTTTTCCATAGTACAAGTTACAAACCCTCACCCACAATGTTGTTTTCAGGGACAACCACAACCCCACTCGTTTCCAGGGATGAGATCACTCGATATGTAACCTGCCGCATGCACCACACACCAACCACACAAATTGTTCTTGGTTCAAGGAAGAACAAATTAAGAACATGGATAGGGAGAGAATAATTAAATAAGCAAGATATAGAGTTCTCCTGTCTCAGAAGTTCAGCATTTGTAGTCATCTTTGCTCAACGATGTTATAGCGCAGAACGCCGATGTAGAATGCTTCAGAATGGAGTCTTGCAAGATAGCTCTAAGTCCATGATTTTTTATGAATAACACCTTCTTGGAATGTCTGGACGGCTTCTGGACAATGAGACTCATTCTTTAGCCTTTTATAGGTGAAGAGCTTCTATAGACTCTCCCAAGTTCACAATTCCTCTCCCAAACTCTAGGGACAAAGAACAAACTCTGAGAGCATGTAGAACTCTCCTAAATCATGAGAATAAGTTGTATTTATAATCCCATTTGGTATCTCCAAGTTGGAACGAGTCCAACCTTCGTAGGACTCATTTTTGGAAAGTTCGCGTCAAGAATGCCAGAATTGGTCGACCGATTTCACCAAATAGTCATCCAATTTAAACACTTATGTTGATGTGCTGACACTGTTCATTGAGGTCAACCATTTTTCAAAATCAGTCGACGATTTTACTATTCCTGCAGACCAAAATGTACTGGCTAGGTCGATCGACCGATTTTCAGAAATAGGCGATCGATTCTGTCAGTTTTTGCACGTATTTCAGTCAATCTTCTATTTCTACTTTGTCCAAACATTGGCCTTTGTGAAGTCCACTTCATGTGAGATTTTTGACATATTTTACTACACAATAACACACAAATTAGACCTCAAATCAAATATGATAGTTCAAACACTTGGGTCATGACAAATGAATGAGTATGATCTTTTGTGCATTTATCATCATGGATTAAATTAGTATTTTTGTGATCATCAAAATTTACAGAGTACAACATCTCTCTACAAGACGACCCGAACCACAAG
>CM024765.1:25210416-25367396 GCA_014218235.1 Colocasia esculenta | reverse complement strand
TGATAAAAGCTTACTCAAGTCAATCAAGTCTGAAGAAGGATTAGTTACCTATGGAGACAATGGCAAGGGAACTGTTATTGGATGTGGAATAGTAGGTAACAAGAATAAGGATTTAATAGAAGAAGTGTTGTGTGTCAAAGGACTGAAGCACAACTTGATAAGCATCAACCAGCTCTGTGGCAAAGGACATCAAGTGAAATTCATAGAATCAAAATGTCAAATCATCAAGAATGAAGAAGTGATTTTTGAAGGGCATAAGGAGAAGAATCTATATGTCCTACATCTCGAAGATATGAGGAATCAAGATATATGTCTAGCAGTAATTAAAAGCACAAATACAGAATTATGGCACAGAAGGATGGGTCATGCTAGTTTGGATGTCATCAAAAAAATAATCAAGTATGAGCTAGTGGAAGAATTGCCAAGAATCAACATACACAATGATAATGTCTGTGAACCATGTGCTAAAGGAAAACATATAAAGAACTATTTCAAATTAAAAACTACTGTCACCAGCACCAAACCTTTGGAGCTAATTCAAATGGATCTATTTGGACCAATGTCTACAACAAGCTTGGTAGGAAAGAAGTATGGGTTTGTAATAGTTGATGTTTTCTCTAGGTTCACATGGGTGTCATTCTTAGAACATAAAGATGACACATTTGAGGCTTTTGTAAAGTTCAGCAAGCTAGTCCAAAAAGATCAAAAGTACAGTATAATTAGATTAAGGTCAGATTATGGAGGAGAATTCCAGAACAGAGAATTCGTAAGGTTCTGTGAAGATCAAGGTATTGAACATAACTTCTCAGCACTAAGGACACCTTAACAAAATATTTTTAATCGATAACTTCTCAGCACCAAGGTCATATACGAAGTTACACTTCGTTATATCCGAAGTTCCACTTCGACCGATAACGTTATATTTTGACCAATCGAAGTTTCCACTTCGACCATTTGTGTTGTTTTTTGGTCAAATCAAAACTTCACTAAAATAATTGATTGACTTTATCATAACAATTGTTTCTTGCATATTGATTGTTCTACATAGATTATCATTAATATCCTGATCATCTTTTTCATAACGAAAATCCTTATTCTGTTGATCAAGAAAGATTATAAGTAAACTTTATTAATGACCGTTGTTTTCAATGTTATTTTATTCAAGCTATTATCCTTGAAGAAAATATTTAATCATTGCATATCTTCTGATTAAGAAACTTTATGAAAACATCCTTGATAATATGATTAAAGTATTCACAGACTTGTTTTAAATGTCCTTAGCGTTTGAACGTGTGAAATTCAAATCTCCTGCTGTTTGTTGAATATCTCTTATATATAAGCATTCAAAATTATCTTCACTTGCATAGTCTGTTGCTGGATATAATTCCCATATAGTATGACTTTTTGACCGATTACTATTGTCATGCTAAGTCTGCTAACACTTTACGTATGAACAGAAAGGAACATATCTATCTATGACTTAGGTAGTCATGGGACACAGCTCCCTTGCAGAAATTGCCTTACAGTTTGTTATTTTTATAACAAGTCTTCTTATGCTTTATGCGGTGATAGAATGGACGTATCTATTTCTGTATAAGACCTTTTTCGTTGACTAAAGACATCTCTCTTAGCATTTAATGCCTGTAGGTTTTCGGTAGTCACATGTTTCTACAACGTAAGACCTCCTACGATTACATAGAAACAAGTATCGAGAAATGAGAGACAACAGCTGCTTCAACAGATATCTCAACGGCTATAAGAAATGCCCTTAAGAAGACAATGGCTGTGAAGAAAAAAAAATGAAGTGAACACGCATACACAGAGAGATCTTCACCACCATTGAGATTAGAAGAGCAGTGTGCCCCAACTCCACATCGATCTGCTCCAAGCTCTCCTGAAGCTTCACTTATATTTTCTTTTGAGAGTCTGTTGTTCTAAGAGAATAGTATCATAGTTTCCATTCCTTTTTCTCTCAATTTGTGCCTCAGATCAAGCACTAGATTGTTGTATAAGCTTGGTCTAGGGGCCATCCCTTCAACTCTTCTGTTAGAGTGCACCTCTTCCTGTGTGAAGAGAAGACTTACTATGGGTAGGTGTTTAGTTCCCCTTGTTGAAGGGAAGACCTGTTACCATAGTGATGATCAGGTTATCCCCATGTAATTTAAATAAATTACACATCTATTTGGTGATTAACAAAACTGTGATAGAGGTTACTAACATATTTTCTATGAAGTCTAAGCACAGGAAATAAACCAAGGGAAAAACAAGCCAATCAAGTAAGTATTCATCACACCACATCAATGTGAGTTCAAAGTATCAATATTTGTCTAAGTACACATCGATTTCTACTATAGGTCATAATGATTTCTATAGAGCTATAACGATTTCCTTAGTTCCATAATGATTTCATATTTACAAGGATTCACTATGTGTTATATCGTTAAGTGATTGCAACGACTTGCTCTCACAACGATTCGTTAAGTGATCGCAATGATTTGCTCTCACAACGATTCGTTAAGTGATCGCAACGATTTGCTCTCACAACGATTTGTTAAGTGATCATAACGATTTGTTTTCATATTGATTTCTTAATAGAGAACAACGATTTGGTCACATCGATTTCTTAATAGAGAACAACGATTTGGTCTCATATCGATTTCTTAAGAGAGAACAATGATTTGATCGCACATCGATTCCTTAAGTGAGAACAACGATTTGGTCTCACATCGATTTCTTAAAAGAGAACAACGATTTGATCGCACATCGATTTCTTAAGTGAGAACAACGATTTGGTCTCACATCGATTTCTTAAAAGAGAACAACGATTTGGTCGCACATCGTTTTCTTAAGTAAGAACAATGATTTGGTCGCACATCGATTTCTTAAGTAAGAACAAGGATTTGGTCTCACATCGATTTCTCTCATCGATTTCTTAAGTGAGAACAATGATTTGGTCGCACATCGATTTCTTAAGTGATCACAACGACTTGCTCTCGCAACGATTCCTTAAGTGATCATAATGATTTGTTCCAGAACAATTTCTTTAGTGATCACAACGACTTGCTCTCATAACGATTCGATAAGTTACATAACGACTCTGTCACTATAACGGCTCATCAAGTTACATAACAACTTGGTCGCTGTAACGATTCGATACATCTCACAATGATTCGCTTACAACGATTAAATTATTAATATATATAGCGATTTGTGTATGCATCTGTTTACTTATGATTGCACAATGATTCACTTATTTGCTCAACGATTTCATAAGTCATGCATATAACGATTTCATGGAAAATAACAATTTGATTTTCGAGCTAATGTTTGAATACGTCGAAAAGTCAAAGTCTTCATGTATATCTTTTTGACAGCCATGCATTTATTACGATAGTACGTATCACTGCATGCATGCAGACAATATCTTCTATTCTCTTGCTTATTCTATAAACATCTTTTAAGAAGAACATAATGGAACTTCTATTTTTGTATAAAATCAATCTAACGTTGACTGACAACAAGAGACAGTCTAGCTGTTTATTGTTTAGCATTTAATGTGTGCAAGTCTCTAACAACACCCGTCATACAATGTTGGACAAAATAGAAGTCAAAGGATACTACAGAAGATCTTCTCTCCTTACGTGCATGGAAAGCCAAAAGACCGTTGAACTTGTACAGTACCATGCAGTCTAACGTAAACCAGAGCTTAGAGACAACGGACACTTCAACATTCAAATTTCAAAAGAGTGATATATATAGAAGAATGAAGCTCCTGAAGAAATGAAGAAAAAAAAAGAACGAGTAACGAGGAGAACAACTGTGATACAACAACCTTCTGCAAGCTTTCTCAGAGCCAAGCAAAAATTCCCATCTGTTCTAGCTCTTGCTCTCTATGCTAAGTGTAGATCTGTGAGAGAGCCTTTAGTTCTGTGAAGAGTTCTTTGTTGTAGATGTTTTCCTTCTCAGTTCTTAGCTTCAGATCAAGTTGTGTTCTATAAGCTTGATCTAGGGGCTTCATCTCTGAACACTTTCTTGAGTGTTTGTTCCCTTCGTGTAGAAGGAAGACTTGGTGGGATCCAGGGTGTGAGATTCCCTTCGTGTAGAAGGAAGACCTGGTGGGTTCCAGGGTGTTGTTCCCTTCGTGTGAAGGAAGACCAGCTGGGGTGCTGGGTGCTGTAGTGTCCTTAAGGGGGACTGTACCCTTGTTAGTGAAATCCCGAGATATTGCTCAGGGACTGGACGTAGGACTCCTAAGAAGAGGAGATCTGAACCAGGATAATTCTCTGTGTCGTGTGAATGGCTTTGTGTTATTGATTTTTTCCTTAACTAACACTAACAATCTGCGAAGTGTGTTTTTATGACCTTTGTGTGAACAAGTTTTAAGTATTAAGTATTTTTAATATCCCATTCACCCCCCCTCTGGGCTAGCTAGCTGGGCTACAAGTGGTATCAGAGCGAGTCTCTTCGACAATGAAGAAGATCCAACGATCTGAAGTGTAAAGATCAAATGGCAGCCCAAGGTCACTCCGAAGGTCAGTCAGTCAACAGGCCACCGTTGTTCGATGGAGAAGATTACACCTACTGGAAAACAAGAATGGAATACTTCCTACAATGTTTTGACTTTCAAATCTGGTCAATTGTAGAAGAAGGAGACCTTCTAGTCACCAACGAAAAGGATAAATGGACTGATGATGATAGAAAGAAGGTTTCTCTCAACTGCAAAGCCAAAAGCATTCTGTGTTATGCCCTCAGTAAAAAGGAATTCAACCGTGTATCAGCCTGCAAATCCGCGATGGAGATGTGGGAAAAATTAAGAATCACTTATGAAGGCACGTATAAAGTGAAAGAAACCAGAATAGACATTTTGGTAACACAATACGAGAGATTTCAGATGCAGCCAGGTGAGTCAATAACTCAGATGTTCAGCAGATTTACAGACATCACAAATGGATTAGCTGGACTAGGAAAAAGTTATGAAATGGGAAATATGGTAAGGAAAATACTGAGGTCTCTACCAGCATCATGGGCTCCCAAGGTAACAGCTATAGAAGAATCCAATGACTTGAAAAGGATGTCATTGGAAAAGCTCATTGGGTCCCTTATGGCCCATGAAATAAACATGGAGAGATTAGGAGAATCATCAAGTAGGAAGAAGCACACAAATGCTCTCAAAGCAGCAGAAGGCAGCTCTGAGAAAAAAATCTGAATATGAAGACAACGGTGAAGACAGTGAAGACGAAGAAGCTATGCTATCTAGGAGGCTTCAACGAATTTTAGCCAAAAAGAAAAGATATTAGTCCGGCAGAAGATATTTCAAGAAAAATAAAGAGTCTAAGAAGTTAGAAGGAAATGACTCAAAGAAAGGTGAGCCCATATGCTATGAATGTAAGAAGCCCGACATATCAAAGCAGAATGTCCGAAGCTGAAGAAACCTGAATTCAAGAAGAAAGACAGTTCCAAGAAGTTCAGAGATATAAGAAGAAAGCAATGGCAGCAGCTTGGAGCAACAGCAGCGACTCGGACAGCGAATCAAGCTCGAGTAGCGAGGAAGAAGAAGAAGCTAACTTGGCTTTCATGGCCAACACAGAAGAAAAAGGTAACTTCTGACTCCTCTTTTGATTCATGTAATGATTCAGATTCTGACAACTTAGAAGAAGTCTTTATTGAGTTATATAGTAAATATAGAGAAATATCTAAATTACTAAAAGCTAGTAAGAAAAATATCGGTTGCTTAGATAACACTAATTCAGATTTAAAGTCAGAAAATGAGGAAATGGAGAAACAAATCATTGACCTTAAAAGAAGAAACAATTTGTTATGTGAAGATCTGAAAGATAAAAACAAACAGGTAACAGAATTAGAAAAACAAGAAAGTCCAGACGAGTTAAAAAATAAAATTAAAATACTGACGGAAGAAAATGAAAGACTATCAAGTACATTAGAAAAGTTCACTAATGGTAAAACATGATTAATACTAAAAGGCGCTAGACGGTCAGGAAAGAAGAAACATGGACTAGGCTATACACCCCCAGATAATGAAGACACAACAGTATACCCTAAAATATATCCAACTCCAAAATTCGTACCTGAACAAGATACATCATATAAATCAAACCTTAAATGTGTTCCATATGAGAAGGTAACTAGAACAACATGTTGCAGTCACTGCAACAAGCTAGGACACACCAAGATATCATGTCCAACCAAATATAAAAGATGGATAATAAAAAGGAAAATTGATGACACTAACCAACTAGGACCCAAAAGAACTTGGGTACCTAAAGCTTGATGTTTTCATTTCAGAAAAGTCCTCGGGCATCCAAGTGGTACTTGGATAGCGGATGCTCAAGGCATATGTCAGTAAACAGAAGGCTATTTACCCATTTAGAAGCTGAAGAAGGCACAATCACCTATGGAGATAATGGAAAAGGGACTGTGATAGGCAGCGGATCAGTGAGCAGCAAAGGCAAAACAGTTATTGAAGATGTCTTATGTGTTAGAGGACTGAAGCACAACCTCATCAGCATCAGCCAACTGTGTGACAAAGGACATCAAATCAAATTTCAAGAGTCAAAGTGCAGCATTATGAAAGATGGAGAGGTCATTTTTGAAGCCAACAGAGAAAAGAACATGTACGTACTCTACCTTGAAGATTTAAAAGGTCAGGATATATGTTTAGCAGCAGGCAAAGAGCTGTCAACTGAGCTGTGGCACAGAAGATTGGGTCACTGCAGTTTGGATGGCATAAGGAAGCTGATCAAGAGAAGCCTAGTGGAAGGTCTACCTAAAATTAGCACAAGAATGGATGGCGTCTGCGGACCTTGTGCAAAAGGGAAGCACACAAAGTCTTCCTTCAAGTCAAAGACTATGGTAACCACCTCCAAACCCTTAGAGCTCCTTCATATGGACTTATTTGGGCCAATGAGGACCACAAGTCTTGGAGGAAAGAGCTTTGGATTCGTTATTGTAGATGACTATTCAAGATTCACATGGGTATCCTTTCTGGAACACAATGATGATACATTTGATAGTTTTGTAAGCTTTAGCAAAAAGGTTCAGAAAGATAAGAAGCACTGCATTGTTGGAATCCGGTCAGATCATGGAGGAGAATTCCATAATGAAAGATTTGCAAAGTTCTATGATGAACAAGGAATTGAACATAATTTCTTAGCACCAAGGACACCACAACAGAATGGAGTTGCTGAAAGGAAGAATAGAACTTTATTGGACATGACAAGAACAATGTTATCAGAATATGATCTGCCAAGATACATTTGAGATGAAGCAGTCAACACATCAAGCTATGTCATAAATAGAGTAATGATCAGGCCAATTCTAAAGAAGACAGCCTATGAATTGTGCAAGGGAAAGAAGCCAAAGATCAGTCACTTCAAGATATTTGGATGTCCATGCTTCATCCACAACAACGGCAAAAGAGACATTGGTAAGTTAGATGCCAAATCAGATGAAGGCATCTTCATGGGGTATGCCTCTAAACCTAAAGGATATAGAGTGTTTAATAAGCGCACTTTATTAATTGAGCAGTCAGTACACATTATTTTTGATGAAACTAACCCGTCCTTGAGAAAGGAAAAAGATAGTGACAATGATGATGCAGATGAATTGTCCAAGAAACTAAATAATACTTCAATTGAGGACAAGGAAGATCCACCTCTTGAAGACTTGCTACAAAGGGATATCTCTCATCAAAATCTTCCAAAAGAGTGGAGATACAAGAAAGATCACCCACTTGAAAACATTATCGGTGATCCATCTGTAGGGGTAAGAACGAGAGGTAATATAATTCCATGTGATTATATAGCCTTTGTCTCTCAAATAGAGCCTAGGACAATCAATGAAGCTCTCACTAATGAATCTTGGATTTTAGCCATGCAAGATGAACTGAATCAGTTCAAGAGAAACCATGTATGGTCACTTGTTCCTAGACCATCAATCATCCAGTGATTGACACCAAATGGGTGTTCAGATATAAATTGGATGAAGCTGGTGTGATCTTAAGAAACAAGGCCAGATTGGTAGCTCAAGGCTATTCCCAAGAGGAAGACATAGATTTCGACGAAACCTATGCACCTGTAGCTAGACTTGAGGCTATTAGGATTTTACTTGTATATGCATCTGCATTAGATTTAAAATTATTTCAAATGGACGTGAAGTCTGCTTTTCTAAATGGTTTTATTAAGGAGGAAGTTTATGTAGAACAACCTCCAGGTTTTGATGATATTGATTTTCCAAATCATGTTTTTAAGTTGCACAAAACTTTATATGGTTTAAAACAAGCACTTAGGGCCTGGTATGAAAGGCTTAGCTCATTTCTACTAGACCATGGTTTCACTAGAGGTCAAGTAGATAGTACATTATTTGTCAAATCTAAGGTCAAATATATTCTGCTTGTTCAAATATATGTTGATGATATAATATTTGGTTCTTCTGACGAATCTCTTTGCAAGTATTTTGAGAAGTTCATGCAGGGAGAATTCGAAATGAGCATGATGGAGGAGCTTAACTACTTCCTTGGACTGCAAATCAAACAAGGAAAGGAAGGCATCCACATCTGTCTAGCTAAGTACACCAAAGAACTCTTAAAGAAGTTTGAGTTCGATAATGCCAAGCCACTGTCAACACCTATGAGCACATCAACAAGGATGGACAGTGACAAGGATGGTAAGAAAGTAGATCAAAAGATCTACAGAGGTATGATAGGTTCATTACTTTACTTAACGGCAAGCAGACCTGATATTTTATTTAGTGTATGCATGTGTGCTAGATACCAAGCAGATCCTAAAGAGTCTCACTTAATTAGTGTTAAAAGAATTTTCAGATATTTATCCAAGACTCATGACTTAGGTTTATGGTGTCCAAAATCATGTCAAATTAATTTGGTAGGATACTCTAATGCTGACTACGCTGGATGCAAAATCGATAGAAAAAGCACCAGTGGCTATTGCCAATTTCTTGTAGGATGTCTGATATCATGGTCCTCAAAGAAGCAAAATTCTGTAGCACTGTCTACAGCTGAAGTTGAGTACGTGGCTGCTGGAAGCTGTTGTACACAACTTCTGTGGATCAAACAACAACTTGAGGATTATGGGCTACATATCAAGACAATCCCCTTATTATGCGATAACACCAGTGCCATAAATCTCACCAAGAATCCAATACAGCATTCAAGAACAAAACACATTGAGGTTAGATATCATTTTATTCGTGATCATGTAGCTAATGAAAATATAGATATTTCATTTATTGATACACAAAATCAGTTAGCAGATATCTTCACAAAGGCCTTACCTGAAGAGAGGTTTACATCTCTTAGAAGGGAATTAGGCATGTGCAAATTGTGAAAGATTTATCTGTATAAAACTAAAATATAAATTATCAGAATGATAATTATTATTCCCCCTTGAATTTAAGCAAATTTCCTCAAATCGTTTTTGTCATTTCTCGCGATTCACTATTTTACAAGATTTTATTCCTATCGAACCAGTCATTTTATCATTTTCTGCCATAAAGGCGGCTCCTATTTCGAAAAAGTCATTATTTCTTTGATATACCCGAAATCTATGTGGTATCGATTCACATCCCTTTTTCATCCCCTTCTTCCTGCCTGAGGTGATACCCTATCGACTCTGGCACCGACTCTCTGAGCTTTCAAAGATCCAAAACTCCTTCCCGCGAGAAATTTCTTTGGGGTTTCTACTCCTCTCCTCACTCTAACCCTTCAAAAACTTTCCCCATCAAAATCCATGGCCGCACCTGTTGTTTCCGACAGCGTCGGGGGCTATGGAGCCGAGTTCCTCACAGCAAAGCAACAGGAAAGGTTCACCTTTGTGAAGACAAAACTCTGTGGAAACAAGGCAGTGGATATTGCAGACTTGGAAAAGAATGGGATGCACAACATCGTGGCAGCTATGGAAAAGATGAAATGGACAGAGATTGCAACCTTCTTTGAGGTAAGCTATCCAGACTTGGTGAAGGCATTCTATATTTGCTTAAGAACTGAGGCGGACGGGTCCTTGACGTCATCTGTCAAAGGTACCCAGATTAGAATCGACCATGAGATTTTGAGGTCTCTGTTTGGTGTTTGCACCACTGGTCACTGTGGGATTCACATGTGGATACCCAGGCAAAGGACTAGGGATTGTAGGTCCCGAATTTCTGTTGAAGGATGAAAACTTGATATTAATCAGATGAATGCATTCAACCATCTATTGCACTTTATAGTTTGTCAAATTTTGGTTCCAAGAAGTGCTACATTCTCCACGTGCACCAAGGCAGATTCGGACATGACGTTCTGGGCCATCCAGAACAAGGAGATAAACATGGCTGAAGTTATTTTAGAGCGAATGAAGTTTGCCCATGCTCAGATATGGGACACAAAGAGCAAACTAAATGTGTCTCTGCCATATGCCCATCTGCTCACCAAAATATTCAAACATTTTGGGTTAAATTTATCTGGAGCAGTAGTAGAGAAGATGGGGCAAGCTATCCGTAGCAGAAATATAAGGAAAAGCAGATTTTCTGTGGTAAATGGTGTATGGAACAAAACTTATGTGGCTGAGGGTGAGGCCATAATTGGCGAAGCCCAAGAAGTCCAGGAAGAGGTAGGAGAGGCTGCAGCCCAAATAGCTCAAGAAGAATCAGCAGCAGTAGCAGCAGCAGAGGTACCTGTTGTCCAAGAAGAGCATGTTGAATTCGAGGAGCCCATTGCAAGGGCACATAGCAAAAGGAAAAGAATAGCTCATAGGAAGCCCAAGGAGAAGCAGCTGAAGATTCAGTTGAAGCCTGTTATTTCAAGACTGAATGAGCAAGGAAAGACTCTCTCATCTCTGCAGTCTGATATTCAGTCTCTTCTTATCAGGCAAACTTCTGCAGCTCATGAAATTGGAACTTTGTCCACTGAAGTGCACAACTTAAGAGATGATTTTAAAATGTTCAAACAATTATGCCGGTGGATGAAAGGTGAGTTCGACAGTGTCAAGAAGCTCATCTCCTCAAGGGAGCAATCCTCCTCTGCCCCTCCTATTCCCCCTCCTGCTGATCCAGTCAGCAGTTCAGGGCCTTCTCAGGCCAGGCAGCAAGAAGAAGAGGCCGGACCATCAGGGCCATCTGGTATAGCATAAGATCAGCCATCAGGGCAAATTGTGGTAGAACCAGTAGGGCCAACCGGGCTTCAGGCAGTTCAGAAGGAACCAGCAGGGCCAGTCAAGTTGTTTCAGGGCCAACAAGGTCAGTGGTCTCCGAGGATGTGCAGTCAAGTGTAGAAGAGCTAGCAGTTGCTCCTAAGCCCCTGAACCTTCATCCCTTGCAACACCAGCCCCTTCTTCACCACCATCTTCTTCCACAGCACCTCCAGCTCCACCTACCTTCAAACAACCTGTACCAAGAACCATCTCATCTCCAGCACCTTTTTCCTCTGAACCTCATTCGTCTCCTATCATGCCTACAACCATTTCCACATCCATTTCTCCTCTCCTCCTGTTATTAATCCTCCAGTTTCTTCATCAGCTGGAGCCTCTTCCTCCTCTGGTCCCTCATCAGCCGGGGCATCCACTATTCTTTCTCCTAGATCATTTCTTCATCCTCCCACTCCACCTACATCTGTTACAATTACTCCTACTAATCCACAACATGCCAGTGTTTTTCAAAATAAATTTGAGGATGAGTTGGAACGCACCACACTCATCTCAATCCTGGCAGTTGCTTCACATATTTACAGACTGATTCTTCTAGTCCTATTTCTAAAAAGAGGAAAATTTCAAAAACTCTTGCTCTTTCCTCTGAACCCATGTTTCCTCCTCTTTGGTACTCCCTCTCAGTTGAAAATCGAAGGAGATCAATTTACTGCGAATATCTCCAAAAATGTATTCTCGCCAACCTTTTTGGCATTCCTTTTCTCAATCTTACTGATCACCTTAACATTATATTACCCTTCTGCCACCTTTCCAAAGTTGACCAACTCAAAATCTTCCAATTAGCTGAATGCAAGACTGAAGATCAGTGGGCCAAAGGGCATAAGACTCTCTATAGCAAGTATCTTCTTGCCAGATCAGACAGCACCTCTCGACGGATCATCCTCTCACCCTTTCTGAATGGTTTGTATTTCATCATCAAGCACTTTGGGGCCCTTTCATTCTCAAAGAAATCAGAATCACCAGGTGCTTCCATCTTTACAATGATTTTTGCTATTTACGCAAGCTACCGAAGTTCAGTTTGGCCAATTCCATGGGGCTCTTGCTACTCTTCGAACTGAAGGTCCCATTAATTGCCCCTTCACAGTGGACTTCACCACTCTGAAGATGCCTGAAGTAGTATTTCTCCTGAAGTTACACTCCTTGGTTTTGGATTCCTCCGTTGGCTCTCATGCCTTTGAAAGATTTGCACGAGTCATGGGGAGAATCTCAGCTCAGCATGGTCGCCTTCCCTCCTTTCAGAGGTTTATCTTTTGCGAATATCATCTGGGCCACATCTCTTCTACAGTGCTTGCTCCTTTGATATCTGAATGTGAAAGGCTCTCTCCCACAGATTGGGAGAAGCACTACAATCAATCTACTCTCCAGTTGGAATCCTTGAACAGCACCTTGGTCCGAGCAGGCAAGCCACCTCTCTCTGCTGAAGCTTTCCTGGACTTGAATTCCATCAATTCAGTTCAGGAACTGTTTGTACAATGGGCTGCGCGGTACTCAACTTTTATTTCCTTGCTAAAAGACCTGAAGGATCATCAGCTCTTCTATCATGTTACCATTGCTCACTTCCTTCAGCGTGCCAGTTTTGGGAAGTCCAGCCATTTCAGGTTCACCCTTGATAAGGATCAGTATGTGCGTTTCTTAGAAGATCAACGGCAGCTTTACATTGAGCGCATGCGTCCTGAGATGGGTGTATCCTTCACTATAGATTATGGCATCTTCCAACAATTTTTTGAAGAACAGGAGATTAAGGCTTGGGAACTTATTTCCCGGCATGCCTCTCTTATTTCTCAACTTTCTATCTCCCTGTACCCCTTCAAGAGTAATCCAATCATTTTTTTTTGTGCTCTCTCATTTATCTTTTCTCTTCTTCTTTGTCTCAAGCGTTTGATCTTTTTGCTTAAATGACAAAAGAGGGAGAAATATTGCATCTCTGAACTACATTATTTATGTTATTTCCACAATCATACTTAGAATTATTTCAGATAATGTGTGCTTATTGTTAAGTTTTGTCATCACCAAAAAGGGGGAGATTGATGATCAGGCAATCCCCATGTAATTTAAATAAATTACACATCTATTTTGGTGATTAACAAAACTGTGATAGAGGTTACTAACATATTTTCTATGAAGTATAAGCACAGGAAATAAACTAAGGGAAAAACAAGCCAATCAAGTAAGTATTCATCACACCACATCAATGTGAGTTCAAAGCATCAATATTTCTCTAAGTACACATCGATTTCTACTATAGGTCATAACGATTTCTATAGAGCTATAACGATTTCCTTAGTTCCATAACGATTTCATATTTACAAGGATTCACTATGTGTTATATCATTAAGTGATTGCAACGACCTGCTCTCACAACGATTCGTTAAGTGATCGCAACGATTTGCTCTCACAACGATTCGTTAAGTGATCGCAACGATTTGCTCTCACAACGATTTGTTAAGTGATCATAACGATTTATTTTCATATCGATTTCTTAAGAGAGAACAACGATTTGGTCTCACATCAATTTCTTAAGAGAGAACAACGATTTGGTCTCATATCGATTTCTTAAGAGAGAACAACGATTTGATCGCACATCGATTTCTTAAGTGAGAACAACGATTTGGTCTCACATCGATTTCTTAAAAGAGAACAACGATTTGATCGCACATCGATTTATTAAGTGAGAACAACGATTTGGTCTCACATCGATTTCTTAAAAGAGAACAACGATTTGGTCGCACATCAATTTCTTAAGTAAGAACAACGATTTGGTCGCACATCGATTTCTTAAGTAAGAACAACGATTTGGTCTCACATCGATTTCTCTCATCAATTTCTTAAGTGAGAACAATGATTTGGTCGCACATCGATTTCTTAAGTGATCACAACGACTTGCTCTCGCAACGATTCCTTAAGTGATCATAACGATTTATTCCAGAACGATTTCTTAAGTGATCACAATGACTTTCTCTCATAACGATTCGATAAGTTACATAACGACTCTGTCACTATAACGGCTCATCAAGTTACATAACGACTTGGTCGCCGTAACGATTCGATACATTTCACAACGATTCGCTTACAACGATTAGATTATTAATATATATAGCGATTTGTGTATGCATCTGTTTACTTATGATTGCACAACGATTCACTCATTTGCACAACGATTTCATAAGTCATGCATATAACGATTTCATGGAAAATAATGATTTGATTTTCGAGCTAATGTTTGAATACGTCGAAAAGTCAAAGTCTTCACGTATATCTTTTTGACAGCCATGCATTTATTACGATAGTACGTATCACTATATGCATGCAGACAATATCTTCTATTCTCTTGCTTATTCTGTAAACATATTTTTAGAAGAACAGAATGGAACTTCTATTTTTGTATAAAATCAATCTAACGTTGACTGACAACAAGAGACAGTCTAGCTGTTTATTGTTTAGCATTTAATGCGTGCAGGTTTCTGACAACATTTGTCATACAACGTTGGACAAAATAGAAGCCAAAGGATACTACAGAAGATCTTCTCTCCTTGCGTGCATGGAAAGCCAAAAGACCATTGAACTTGTACAGTACCATGCAGTCTAACATAAACCAGAACTTAGAGACAACAGACACTTCAACGTTCAAATTTCAAAAGAGTGATATATATAGAAGAATGAAGCTCCTGAAGAAATGAAGAAAAAAAAAGAATGAGTAACAAGGAGAACAACTGTGATACAACAACCTTCTGCAAGCTTTCCCAGAGCCAAGCAAAAATTTCCATCTGTTCTAGCTCTTGCTCTCTGTGCTAAGTGTAGATCTGTGAGAGAGCCTTTAGTTCTGAGAAGATTTCTTTGTTGTAGATGTTTTCCTTCTCGGTTCTTAGCTTCAGATCAAGTTGTGTTCTATAAGCTTGATCTAGGGGCTTCATCTCTGAACACTTTCTTGAGTGTTTGTTCCCTTCGTGTAGAAGGAAGACCTGGTGGGATCCAGGGTGTGAGATTCCCTTCGTGTAGAAGGAAGACCTGGTGGGTTCCAGGGTGTTGTTCCCTTCGTGTGAAGGAAGACCAGCTGGGGTGCTGTAGTGTCCTTAAGGGGGACTGTACCCTTGTTAGTGAAATCCAGAGATACTGCTCAGGGACTGGACGTAGAACTCCTAAGGAGAGGAGATCTGAACCAGGATAATTCTCTGTGTCATGTGAATGCCTTTGTGTGATTGATTTTTTCCTTAACTAACACTAACAATCTACGAAGTGTGTTTTTGTGACCTTTGTGTGAACAAGTTTTAAGTATTAAATATTTTTAATATCCCATTCACCCCCCTCTGGGCTAGCTAGCTGGGCTACATATAGGTGTGTCTATTACCTCTTCGGGGTAGAAGAGAAGGCTAACAAGATGGATGTGTAAGTGTCCTTAAGGGGGACTATATTTTTGGTTAGTGAAATCCCAAGAGGTTGCTTGGGGACTGGACGTAAGGTTTCCTTTGATGATCAGTCTATCCCCATGCAATTTTAATTAATTGTATATATATACATATTTTGATGATTAACAAAACCAAACAAGAATTTATCAATTATATCTACTGAATATCTCATAAGTCTTAAGTATAGGAAAAATTACCGAAGTCAAACAAGCCAAATAAAGGTATGCATTACTACTTTGAAGCTTTAATCTTTTCAACATGAGATTTCTCTAAGTCCATATCGATTTCTGTTAAAGTTCGTAACGATTCTCTTATAAGACTGAGAAGTCATGTCGTTTCAATCAAGTCGATGTCACAACGACTTGCTTGTTGTAACGACTTCATAAGTTATCATAACGATTTCTTTAGAACTCGCAACGACTTACTTGTTGTAACGACTTCATAAGTTATCATAACGATTTCTTTAGAACTCGCAACGACTTGCTTGTTGTAACGACTTCATAAGTTATCATAACGATTTCTTTAGAACTCGCAACGACTTGCTTGTTGTAACGACTTCATAAGTTATCACAACGATTTCTTTAAAGTTCGTAACGACTTGCTAGCCGCAACGATTTCTTTAGTTCTCGTAACGATTTCTTTGATACTCGTAACGACTTGATAGCCGCAACGACTTCTTTAGTTCTCATAACGATTTCTTTGAAACTCGTAACGACTTGCTAGCCGCATCGATTTCTTTAGAGTTCATAACGACTTAATAAGTGTTCATGACTCACAACGATTTCTTTAGATTCATAACGACTTGCTTTGTGTAACGATTTGTTAAGTGTTTCACATCGACTTCTTTAGAATCAAATGACTTGCCATAATTCATAACGATTTCTTATATCCTCTGTTATAGAACGATTTGCTATAACTCATAACGATTTCATAAGTCATATAGTCTTCAACTTCATATTTTGATTCATCTTAAAGCATTGACCAGTCAAATCCACGTAGACATCTCTCTGACGCTTTTGCATTTATGAGAACTGAACGTATCTCTGCATGCATGCAGACTATATCTTTCTTTATCGTGCTTATTCTGATAACGTCCTTTAAGACTTAAGCCAGTTGGTATTACTATTTTCTTGACTATTGCTACTGACGTTGACCGATATCAGAGACATCCTATCTGTCTGCTGTTTGAGCTTGACATCTGTGCAGACCTCTGATGTAGCTTCATTGTACAACGATGGACAAATAAAAGCCAACGGATATCTGTGAAGATCTCATCTCTTTGCGTGCTCAAGTGATCAAAAGACTGTGACAGGAAGCTTCCAAGACTCCAGATGTCATTCAGTCTAACGGCTACTCAAGAGAGAGACAACGATCTCTTCAACGACTAGATTTTAAATTGAAGATATATATACAAGACAGAAGATAGAAGAAAAGATATCGAGAGACTATTTTTCAAATTCCTCTGAAGAAAATCAAGAGCCAAGATCCTTCACTCCGTTTTTGCTCTTTTGCTCTCTTGCTCTCTGCTAGTTCTTGTGAAAATCTTGAGAGAGCCTGTTCAGTTCTGAGAGTGTGAATAGTTCTTAATCTCTTCGCTCTCAGTTCTAGTTGCTTTAGATCCTCTCTTATCAAAAGCTGGATCTAGGGGCGTGAAAGTCTTTTTCATTCTTCTCTGTGTTGTTCCCTTCGGGTGTGAAGGAAGACCTGGTGGTATCCAGGGTGTTGCTCCCTTTGGCTGTAAAGGAAGACCTGGTGGCATCCAGGGTGTTGTTCCCTTCGTGTGTGAAGGAAGACCAGCTGAGCTGGGTGTTGTAGCGTCCTTAGGGGGACTGTACCCTAGTTAGTGCAATCCTGAGTTGTTGCTCAGGGACTGGACGTAGGACTCCTAAGAAAAGGAAGTCCGAACCAGGATAATCCTTGTGTTGTGTGATTGTCTTCATTGCGTAATTGTTATTTAAACTAACAAGTAACTAACGTAGTTCGAAGATCATTTGTGGGATTGTTTTTGGTTACAGGTATCTCCTAGATTGAATTTATAAAAACCCATTCACCCCCCCTCTGGGCTTGTCAACAGGGCAACATCCTTTTGGAAGGGCCGAACCAAGATAAAACTCTCTTGTGTTGTGTGATTATTTTTATCTTATTCCGCTGCTCACTAACGCTAACACCTGTGTTTAGTGTTTCTATTTAAGGTTATTTTAACATGAAAAATTCAAGATTTAACTTAAGCTATCCATTCACCCCCACCCCTCCGAGCTTGCAACCTAGACAACAGATTGCGATGCCATAGACTGGATTTCATCAGCTCAGGTGGTTGAAGGAGGCCCGGGTCTTTAATTTCTAGATAGATTTCATAGACTGATGTCCCTAACTATGTATAACACTCGAAATTCTTAGGTGGCTCCTTTCCATCACTGTTCTGACTCTTCTTCTTCTCTAAGTAAGGAGGTTGATTGGTTTGGCACTTTCTCTCCTCCTCTTTTCCCAGGCCATCCTGATACGCGATGAGGACCTCTTCACATTCTGCATGACGCAGAACCAATTTGATGAGGTCAGCCACTGTGGAGGAAGGATGGAGAACCAGTTTGCACCGTAGCTCCTTGTTCTGGGTTCTGCCACTTAAAGCAGTGATAGATGATGCTGCATTATAGTAGGGATCGAGAGGACTTCTACTTTAAAGCAATTGATGTAAGCCTTGAGTTTTCCCTAAGGACTTGCTTAAGGGCCAATAGCCATGTAATCAACCTTGGTGGGCTATTTTTGGCAAAGCTTCTTGAATAGATTCTTGAACTATCGAAAGTTGAAGATACTTCCCTGTGCAAGAGATCAGAACCATGCTCGGGTATCCGATACCAAAATGGTGGAAAAGGTCTGACATTTGATGGAATTCAGGACTCCTTGTAGGATCATAAGGGTGTTGTAGCTGTCGAAGTGATTGGATGGATTGCCCACCCCATTATAGGGCATAGGAAGCTGGAGTTTGGCTGGTATCTCATCCTCTAGGATTTCTTAGGAGAACAAAGGTTTCTATTCGTCGATGTCCACGACAGAGCGCTATTTCTCCATTTGGAGGGCTTGCAGTTTGTGCCTTTGCTCTGTGAAATGTTGCTCGAAGTTTCGAAGCTAAAGAGTTAGCTCCGAATGTGCATGTGAAGGGGTTGGAGGTAAATTTCCCTTTATGGGGGGAAGCCTGTTGTAGTAACCCAGATTTTTGTAAAATCTTGATAAATAGAAAAGTTATTATAATATGTGCAAAACTTCATTTGAATTAAACAAAACTCTATATGTATAAACCAAATAAGATATTATGATGATAAATAAGGAAATCGTGGTAAATCGTACACATTAGTCATAATATAGCGGTAAGAGCCAGGAAACCCGATAAGGTCGGAAATGCATTATTGCATATACATAACCCCAAAGACTATCAAATCAAACATGATAACTAGACTCATAAGAGTTTATCGGGCTTAGTGTGTGACTTAAATGAGCCTAAAATGGTAAAAATAGTATTTAATTCAAAATATCCACTTAGGGAGTTAACTAATAGATTAGTAAGTCCAATTGGGCCACGAACATGGGCTAAAACTGAAGTTAGCCATAACCCATCATGGATGGGAGTCTTTCCAACTAAAACCCTAAAGAAATTCGGAGTTGGAGGCTCCAAGGAAGGAAATAAAGAAAAGGAAACTTGTAACTAGGAAATTAGAGTCTCATTAGGACTCTTAATGACCTATTCCCTTAAATACAACCCAATTCCCTTCCTTGACCGACCTAGCTTGCTGCTGACGAGGCTTTGGGCATGGGAGAAGGCTGAAGGAAGGAGGAGAATGAGAGAATTTGGTGTTCTTCTCTGTTCTTCCCCGAAGTTCGTGCAAGGAACCCTAGAAGACTAAAACAACCAAAAGGTAGGCAATCTCTCGAACTAAATCTAATTAAATGACCCCGTAGGTACTTCTTGATACCAGGAATCTCATGAACTTGTTTTCCCCAATTCTTATCATGTGGTTTATTCGTATTTCATATCTCAAAATCTTTGTTCATGTTCTACGACCCATCATGTTTTCCTTAGATCTTTGTCCATACTCCATCTCGTGGTGTGAAACTTTTACTATAGATACTACTTGATATCCTAAACACGTTGATACCTTTTTTCCCAATTTTCATCGTGTATCTTGTGTGAATTAATTAATCCATGATCACTGTGTTACAAATCATGTTCTTCGTGAAAGACCTTAGTAGTATTTTTTTGAAACCAGCATGCAAACCTAATTACTCGTTACTGTTGGTACTTCTCCATGTCTACTTTCGTTCCGCCTAAGTTTCATAATTTTTCATCATGTATATGTTGAGTATTTTACGTTTTAAGATCATAGTGTCATGTTCCATTGAAGAACAAACCAAATCCCAAGACGTTTGTTTTCCCTTTTTGGGCTCCAACTCAGACCCTGAGATCTCGATGGCTCGATACGTCGCCATCTGGGTCTGGTCGTGATGCAGTTCCTGTCACCTTCTGATCGCGACCGATCGATACGTCACATTCATCACCAGTCTATCAGAGACCCTGTCGCGTTCTTTGTTGGATCCTGCCGCATTCTCTGCATACCTCGTCGCGTTCTGACTGGGCGTATGTGGCATTCTCAGGCTTTGTCATAAAAGTGGAATTTTTTGAAGTACGTGTCATGAACAGTAGTGTAAAGATGTTACCCTCTACTTATAACTATTAATGATCAGTAATTAATTGATAATGGACTTAATCATGTTAAAAACCTCTCTTAAACGTTAAGTCTCTCGCTCTTAAACTATTTTCTTGCATTGTGGTTTTGCACCATTTTTGTTGGTCGTCACCTTGAGTGACGTATTCTCATCGTGTTGTAGTTAGGAAACCCTTCTTGGCTTAGATGAACTCTCTGTCAGATATTCCTTCTACCAGACTAGTGACTCCTTATTCCAAGACCTTCGTAAGACTCCTCTGACCATAGATTCCCACATGATCGACGAGTAGGTTGTACCCTTAAAAACCATGATACCCTTCTGATTCTATCAGAGTACTGCACTGTAATACCTCAAGGTAGAAAATGATAAATAAGTAAGAAACGGTCGAGGAAACGTAATGCAGTTTGTAAGCGGATGGAGAGATTAAGCAAATCCGGATCTATCTAAGGCCGGACTAAAAATGTGTTAAAGGATACTATTATTGGTAAAGGATATTACTAAAGGTAAATGGTAAGAGTAAATGATACTACTAAAGGTAAGTATATTGGTAGAGGATAAGGATATGGATATATCCATGTTCACACTAAGCCCAGAATAAAATAAGAAGAAAAAGTATAAACGTAAATAGGAAGGGTATATCTATAATTATAAAAATATGAGGTTTTCATGCAAATGTTAATTTTTCTAGGGAACCTGATGTAATTTCTACCGACCACCAGAGACACAGTCGAATTCCCAATCGAAGATCATTCAGGGCCTGAATGGGGGGGGGGTTAGGAATGGACATATCCCTAATTTCTAAAAGTTAAAGGTAAAAATGCTAATGACACAAAAGTTAGGGGGTCAAGTGAAATAGTGTTTAAAAATCCTACAAATTCCTAGAAAAATCAAGAATTCCATAGAATCTTCTAGAAAGGGACACTTGTCCCACATCCAGGGGATGCTTATCCCCTAGGGACACTTGTCCCACATCCAGGGAAGGCAACCCAGGATTGTGCCACCTATGGGGACATGTGTCCTCATCCTATGCTTCCCTCCTCCTATAAATACCCCACACCTCCTCCTCTTCCTCCATTCCATCCATCTCCTCCAAGCCTTCAAGTAGGGTCAAGTAGAAGAGAAGAGAGAAGAGAAGAGAAGGAGTGCCTGTCCCGAAGTTCTGCTGATAGGTAGGTTCTTTTAAGTTAGTTCCAAACCCCTAGTGAGTAAAAGTGCTACTTTTCGTGTTCTTCTAATCCTTTGTTACGTCAAAATGCCGTCGTTTTATTTTCTCGGAATCTCCCATTATGCCGAAGTGCTACCGGTTCGATTTCTCAGAATCTCTCGCGACGTCGAAATACTGTTGATTCTTCTTCTCGAAATCCCTCTCTATGTTGGTTTGTTCACTCAAAACCCTTCTCTATGACGAGAGTTTACCAGTATGTTTTCTTGAAATCCTTCTTTATATCAGAACTCTATCGGTTTGTTTTCTCGGGATTCCCATCCACATCGGAATGCCGTCTGTTTGATTTCTCAAGATCCCTCTCTACACCAAAATACTATCCGTCTGATTTCTCAAGATCCCTCTCTATGCTGAAATACTGCTGATTTAGTTTTTCATCTGGAATGCCACCTTACACTGAAATATATTACTAGACTATTTCTCATTTTTCTATGGACTCTAAATTGTCAGCTTGCTACATTGAAATCGTGAACTCAAAAGTGGAATTTATGCCAGTTAGGGGGCTATGGTCTAGTCCCAGGAAGATCCCGAATACTCTTAGTTTCCAGTGGTACCATATGGAGAGTAATGGCCTGGTGCTTGGCATACACCATAAGTGAAGTGTTTATAGTATCTGGCTGACAATTCAAAATTCGTGAAAAGTGATTGTTATGGAAGTGTTCAGTGGTAAACTTGGATTTCATCTCGACAAAATCAGTGATCGTGTTCTTTATTCAATTTACTTGTTTATGTGTTTTACACTTTGAGATCTAAAATTAGTAGCATTAATTCTTTTATACTGTGATACGTGAACTCTTGCGTTATTCTAAATCCTCATTTTCTCGTTATGCTATTTTAAACCTTCCTCTTGTCTTGCATACTGATAGTGATTGAAATTAACTTAAAGGAATCTATTGGGCAAGTTTTGTTCATCCCTATCTTCTCAACATTTTTCAGGTGACAATCAAGATTGAACATTGCGGGCGAGGTTGTGCGCCGAGAGACCCTCTACTTATTGTAATAAAGTTTAGTTAGCCATGTCATGTTTAGTATATCCTAGATGTCCTAATGAGTTTTGTTTAAATAGTTTTTCATGTATCTCGAGACTCTCAGGCATTATGCCAACTTATATATTGTAATAATTGTTTCGTTAGTTATCGTTTTAATCTGTTACGCCTCGATATTTCCGCTGCTATTGGGACGTGACAGATTTAGTGGTATCAGAGCCTGATTTTTGGAGCCTTATAGTCTTAGGATTATTAGACTCCAACAAATCAATAGCTAACCGGTGAGGTGGGTAGAAAAGGAATTGGGAAAAAGATTGAGTTATATTAGTTATATAAGATGCATTTTCATTTGATTAAGGGTTATGTGTAATACATGTGGTTTCTCCAGCACAGATGGCCAATCGAAGAGTTGATGTACTTATCCGACTGCTCGAAGAATGAAGAAATGATGAGGGAGATTTTGCACAAGAATTAGAACATGTGCGTGCAACAATGGAAGGGTGGCTACGTGAAATAGTAGAATTTGCTTTTGGAGGGCATATAGAGCAAATCCTTGCATGCATTATGGCGCTACAAGAACTATTAGATTGGATAGAGGCTAGACTGGGACTTTTACAAACACGAACGGAGGGCCGTTGGAAGAAAATTCGAGATGCTGCCTATGAGCTGCATTACAATCATAGGAAGCCTAATGAAGAATCTATTGGTTCCGTTAACAACCCTGGAGGAGAAGTAACCTTGGAAAGTTCAGTATAGGAATTATCCATGACTATGTAAATAGGCTAGTAGTCAGAAGTCTTGACAATATACTAACTAGTTAAGGTTTTGACCCGCTATCAATTTTGTTCGACTTGTAACGATAGCAGGATTAGGCATTAGAATGATGTGATGCAAAAGTTGGCTTGACCCACTATCAATTTTGTCTAACTTGTAATGATAGTGGGACTAGCTGTTAAGGCATGTAAGCATGATATAATGTAAGCGTGATATTAGCCTAACTACTTATGTAAACTCTTGATGTGATAATTGATCTAACTATGTTTGGTTTCTAATTTTGGACCCAGATATAAAATGGAAGGAGAAAATACACCCTGGAAGGACCTTCAATATATGATTGAAGGACTAACAACAACACTTGGTATAGTTGCACAACAGGGAAATCACCAAAATAATGGAGAGATGTACAAGAATTTAAAAGTATGAATCCTCCAAAGTATGTCAGCAATCCAAACCCAGATGAGGTAGAAAACTGGATAAAGGAAATAGAAAGAATTTTCAAGGTAACTCATTGTCCAGAAAAGGATAAAGTCAGGTTAGCCACCTTTCAATTAGAAAAAGATGCAAGGGCCTGGTGGGAGGCCATTGAGGTCACTATGGCTGAGAGAAACATCACTTGGGTGGAATTTGTGGAACTTTTCAATAATCAATATTTCTCAGAGGGGATTAGAGAGACGAAGGTTATGGAATTTATCAACCTGAAACAGAGGAATTTGACAGTAACAGAATATGAATCTCAATTTTCTAGATTATCTAGATATGCTCTACATTTGGTTGCCACTAAGAAGTTGAAAGCCAGAAGATTTCTGAACGAACTGAAGCCTAGTTATATTACTCAATTGGCCCCACTGCTAATCTCTACTTATTCAGATATGGTAAGAAGGGCTTTAGCTTTAGAATGTGAACTGAGATGACAAACAAAATTTGGAGCAAGTTTGAAAACAACAAAAGGAATTCAACTTCTACTTCTGGGATAGTTAAGTCTAGTAACAACAAGAGGAAGAATGAGGGCAGAAGTATTACATAAGCACCCAAGAAGCCAAAGTAGATCGATGATAATTTTGAGGTAGAAAAAGTGACATGTACTCATTGCAAAAAAATGGGACACACAACAGATGAATGCTGGAAGAAGTTAGGTGCCTGTTTGAAATGTGGAAGTTGTGAACACCGCATCCCAGCTTGCCCACAACTTCAAGGCCAGTCAAATGCACCTCAAAGAATTAATAGGAAACCAGGAGGATTACAAGCTCTGGGAATGACGGACGAGAATCAGGAAGGGGGAATCATCGAAGGTACTCTCATCATCCACTCTAAACCCGCTTTTGTTCTATTTGATTCTGGAGCTACACATTCATTCATTTCTTGGGCCTTTGTCAATACCTTGAAGTCAAAGCCAACTGCTCTACCTACTGGAATAAACCTGTCAACCCCCATAAGTTCTGGGATAGATCTCGACTTCGATTGTCCATCCAGTGAAATACTCATTAACAACCAGAACTTTCCAGTAGATTTAATTTGCCTTGACATGGATAGGTACGATGTAATATTGGGAGCTGATTAGCTATCTCAGCATAATGTCAAATTAGACTGTCGGTTAAAACTTACATTTATAAAAAAGGATATGCTTTCCATAACTTTTCATGTTACACATAAATCTAAACCCGCAATTCTTATATCTGCCCTTCGAGCCCAGAAACTTCTACAAAAGGGTTGCATAGCTTATTTAGCTTCAGTAGTGCTAGAAGATTCCCCAAATCCTAAACTTGAAACGATTCCAGTGGTGAGAGAGTATCCAGACATGTTCCCCATAGATTTACCAGGTTTGCCCCTGAGCGGGAAGTAAGCTTTTCCATAGAGCTAATTCTAGGAGCTGCCCCAGTTTCCAAGACACCTTATAGAATGTCTTTTGCAGAAATGAAGAAATTAAAGAAACAGTTGACTGAACTATTGGGAAAAGGGTTTATCAGACCAAGCACTTCACCCTGGGGAGCACCAGTCTTATTTGTAAAGAAGAAAGATGGATCATTAAGATTATGTATAGACTTCAGACAGCTGAACCAGTTGACTGTCAAGAATAAATACCCTTTACCAAGGATTGATGACTTATTTGACCAATTAGCTGGAGCTCAATACTTTTCGAAGATTGACTTAAGGTCAGGATATCACCAAGTGAGAATTAAAGAGGAAGATATTCATAAGACAGCTTTCAGGAGCAGATAT
The DNA here is from genome assembly GCA_014218235.1 of Colocasia esculenta. NCBI lineage: Eukaryota > Viridiplantae > Streptophyta > Magnoliopsida > Alismatales > Araceae > Colocasia > Colocasia esculenta. Next base: position 25,341,859 of record CM024765.1, on the reverse strand, counting down.
GGACATTATGAATTTGTGGTCATGTCTTTTGGATTGACAAATGCTCCAGCAGTTTTTATGCAGCTAATGAATAATATATTCAGACCTTATCTAGACTAGTTTATAGTGGTGTTCATTGATGATATATTCTAAGAATAATGAAGAGCATGAGTCTCATTTAAGGATTACCTTACAAACATTAAGAGAGCATAACTTATATGCCAAGCTGAGCAAGTGTGAATTTTGGTTAGAAAAGATAGCCTTTTTGGGATATGTTATCTCGAAGGATGGTATTTCTGTGGATCCTTCAAAAATTAAGGCTATTCAAAAGTGGGGGAAACCCACTATTATCACAGAGGTTAGAAGTTTCATAGGTATGGCTAGCTACTATCGAAGATTTGTCAAGGATTTTGCTAAAATCACTGTACCTTTAACTAGATTAACCAAGAAAGGGGTTCCATTTATTTGGGATGAAAAATGTGAAGCTAGTTTTCAAAAATTGAAAGAATATCTGACTTCAGCTTCTGTACTCACACTACCCATTGAAGGAAAAGATTATGAAGTTTACACTGATGCTTCAAATGTGGGTTTAGGATGTGTACTGATGCAAGAAGGAAAAGTTATTGCATATGCTTCTAGACAGTTGAAGACACATGAAAAGAATTATCCAGTACATGATCTAGAGTTGGCTGCAATAATATTTGCCCTCAAAATTTGGAGGCATTATTTATATGGAACCCAATTCATAGTGTAGAAGTATTTGTTTTCTCAAAAGGATTTGAACATGAGACAGAGAAGGTGACTGGAATATATTAAAGATTTTGACTTCTCTATCTAGTATCAACCTGGGAAAGGAAATGTAGTAGCTGATGCTCTAAGTAGAAATCCAGTAGGACAGTTATCATGTATGATTTGTGGTGAATGGAAATTATTGGAACAATTTTCAACACTAAATTTAAATGTGGACACTCCAGAAGATCATATTATGATTGCTAGCCAAAGAGTCCAATCATATATTTTAAAGGAAATCAAAGAACAAAAAGGTAATGATCCAACAATAGTGGAAGTCAAAGAACAATTAGATAGCAGACCAGAATTTCACATGGACAACGAGGGAAGAATTATGTTCCAAGAAAGAATATGTGTGCCAGATCATCAGAAATTAAGAGGAAAATATTAGAAGAAGCCCACAAGACTCTTTATACAATTCATCCAGGAGCATCAAAAATGTATCAAGATTTGAAGAAGACTTATTGGTGGAACAATATGAAGAGGGAAATAGCTGAATATGTCTCCAAATGTCTAACATGCCAAAAAGTTAAGGCAAAACATCAGGTACCTGCTGGGAAATTAAAACCGTTAGAAATACCAGAATGGAAATGGGGTAGTGTCGGTATGGATTTTATTACAGGATTACCAAAAACAAGAAGTGGTCATGATGGCATTTGGGTTGTTATAGATCGTTTGACCAAAGCAGCACATTTCTTACCCATAAAGATAAAATGGTTTGTAAATATTCTGGAAGCACTATATATAAAAGAGATTGTTAGATTGCATGGAATTCCAATAAATATTATTTCAGACAGAGATTCTAGTTTCACATCACATTTCTGGATTGGATTACAATCAGCCTTGGGAACAAAGTTGAATTTTAGCACATCATTTCATCCTCAAACCGATGGGCAAACAGAAAGGATTAATCAGGTTGTTGAAGATATGTGTAGAGCATGCATTCTAGATTTTGGAGGTGACTGGCAAGAACATTTACCACTAATAGAATTTGCCTATAATAATAGCTATCAATCCACCATTCAGATGACACCATTTGAAGCTCTATATGGTAGGAATTGTAGATCTCCCATATGTTGGAAAGAAATTGGTGAAAAACAAATGATTGGGCCAGAAATAGTCCAGAAAACAACTAATAATATCCAGATAATCAGACAAAGGATGAAGGCAGCTCAAGATCGATAAAAAAGTTATGCAGATCAAAGAAGAAGAGAGTTGAAATTCCAAGTTGGAGACCATGTGTTCTTAAAGTATCACCAAGAAGAGGACTTAAGAGGTTTGGGATTAAAGGAAAACTTAGTCCCCTATTCATTGGACCTTTCGAGATCTTAGAAAGAATTGGGGAAGTTAGTTATAAACTAGCCTTGCCCCCTCAGCTTGCAGGAGTACATGATGTCTTCCATGTTTCGATGCTTCGGAAATATGTTTATGATCCATCTCACATTATTCAATTCGAAGATCTGGACTTCCAAAAAGATTTGACTTATGAAGAACAACCTACCAAGATCTTAGATCGCAAGATACAACAACTCAGGAACAAAAGCATACGAATAGTAAAAATCCAATGGAGCAGAAGAGGACAAGATGAAGCTACTTAGGAACCAGAAGAAACCATAAGAAAGAAGTATCCAGAACTATTTGAAGGTAAGTATCTTTTCATTCTAGTTATATTATGTAGAATTTGGGGGACTAAATTCTTATAAGTGGGGGAGGGTGTAATACCCCAAGGTATAAAATAATAAATAAGTAAGAAACGGTCGAGAAAACGTAATGCAGTTTGTAAGCGGATGGAGAGATTAAGAAAATCTGGATCTATCTAAGGCCGGACTAAAAATGTGTTAAAGGATACTATTATTGGTAAAGGATATTACTAAAGGTAAATGGTAAGAGTAAATGATACTACTAAAGGTAAGTATATTGGTAGAGGATAAGGATATGTATATATCCTTGTTCATAGTAAGCCCAAAATAAATAAGAAGAAAAGTATAAAAGTAAATAGGAAGGGCATATCTATAATTATAAAAATATGAGATTTTCATGAAAATGTTAATTTTTCTAGGGACCCTGATGTAATTTCTATCGACCACCAGAGACACAGTGGATTCCCAATCGGAGATCATTCGGGGCCTGAATGGGGGGGTTAGGAATGGACATATCCCTAATTTCTAAAAGTTAAAGGTAAAAATGCTAATGACACAAAAGTTAGGGGGTCAAGTGAAATAGTGTTTAAAAATCCTACAAGTTCCTAGAAAAATCAAGAATTCCTTAGAATCTTCTAGAAAGGGACACTTGTCCCACATCAGGGGATGCTTATCCCCTAGGGACACTTGTCCCACATCCAGGGGAAGGCAATCCAGGATTGTGCCACATCCTATGCTTCCCTCCTCCTATAAGTACCCCACACCTCCTCCTCTTCCTCCATTCCATCCATCTCCTCCAAGCCTCCAAGTAGGGTCAAGTAGAAGAGAAGAGAGAAGAGAAGAGAAGGAGTGCCTGTCCCGAAGTTCTGCCGATAGGTAGGTTCTTTTAAGTTATTTCCAAACCCCTAGTGAGTGAAAGTGCTACTTTTCGTGTTCTTCTAATCCTTTGCTACGTCAAAACGCCGTCGGTTTATTTTCTCAGAATCTCCCATTACGTCGAAGTGCTACCGGTTCGATTTCTCGGAATCTCTCGCGACGTCGAAATACTGCCGATTCTTCTTCTCGAAATCCCTCTCTATATTGGTTTGTTCACTCAAAACCCTTCTCTATGAGAGTTTACCAGTATGTTTTCTTGAAACCCTTCTTTATATCAGAACTCTATCGGTTTGTTTTCTCGGGATTCCCATCCACATCGGAATGCCATCTGTTTGATTTCTCAAGATCCCTCTCTACGCCAGAATACCGTCTGTCTGATTTCTCAAGATCCCTCTCTATGTTGAAATACTGCCGATTTAGTTTTTCATCTGGAATGCCACCTTACACTGAAATATATTACTAGACTATTTCTCATTTTTCTATGGACTCTGAATTGCTAGCTTGCTACATTGAAATCGTGAACTCAAAAGTGGAATTTATGCCGGTTAGGGGGCTATGGTCTAGTCCCGGGAAGATCCCGAATACTCTTAGTGTCCAGTGGTACCATATGGAGAGTAATGGCCTGGTGCTTGGCATACACCATAAGTGAAGTATTTATAGTAGCTGGCTGACAATTCAAAATTCGTGAAAAGTGATTGTTATGGTAGTGTTCAGTGGTAAACTTAGATTTCATATTGACAAAAGCAGTGATCGTGTTCTTTATTCAATTTACTTGTTTATGTGTTTTACACTTTGAGATCTAAAATTAGTAGCATTAATTCTTTTATACAGTGATATGTGAACTCTTGCGTTATTCTAAATCCTCATTTTATCGTTATGCTATTTTAAACCTTCCTCTTATCTTGCATACTGATAGTGATTGAAATTAACTTAAAGGAATCTACTGGGCAAGTTTTGCTCATCCCTATCTTCTCAACATTTTTCAGGTGACAATCAAGATTGCACATAGCGGGCGGGGTTGTGCGCTGAGAGACCCTCTACTTATTGTAATAAAGTTTAGTTAGCCATGTCATGTTTAGTATGTCCTAGATGTCCTAATGAGTTTATTTAAATAGTTTTTCATATATCTCGAGACTCTCAGGCATTATGCCAACTTATATATTGTAATAATTTTTTCGTTAGTTATCTTTTTAATCTGTTATGCCTCGATATTTCTGCTGCTATTGGGACGTGACATGCGCGGTATGTATCAATCAGCTGTGCGCTGATTGTCCTTGCTATCCTCATCTCGTCTCAACCCTATGTTTCTCATGGTTTGGTAAACTAGAACCTGAATTCGTTCTTGGGTTACAAATTATCATCTCGTTCTCTTGTTGGAATTTCATCTTATTCCATAACATTCTCGTGGCCATTAAAGTGGTTGTCTAGATAAAATTGTGTGGATCTTTAGATTTGTTGGACTAACAATGCTAGGCACTATTAGGGCCTTGGTCGGGTTCTGGGAGGAGCACCCAAATATCGTGTACCTGCAGGGGGTTGTTCATCATAGTATTGGCATTGCACCACAATCGTGTTAATCGGTTATATTGGTTTAAGACAAGCCAATCATGAAGTTGTGTATCATGCTTGTGACTTTGTGATCATGATATGGCCAAATCGTGTACTCATTATTTGTGACATGTTCTTACTTACTTGTTCATGCTAGATTCGTGACTATCCTGTCTTGGTGCCTGTTAGTGCTCGTACTCTTTACTTGTTACTGCTATTGAACTCCTGTTATCGTGATCATGTCTTTAGTTATCCTGCCTACTATAAAGTGTTAATACATGTACATCTTGCTCGACTTAAGAGATTTAAGACCTACTGAGCGTTCGCTCACATAGTTGCTTCGTCTATTTTCATGTGATGATGAGTACGAAGAGATGCATAGGGATGGGCAAGAGTGATGAGCATCCAAAGTGTCTAGTTATAATGAGATCCTATAGTTGGAGTTAAGAGGATCAGATCTATGTTAGAGTTAATATTTTCTTTTAACAATGTATCAATCATATTGGGCCCTATGTCTTGGCCAGAATAATGAATGTAATGGACCTCTGGATTGTGGAATGAATGGAATGAAGTTCAGTTAATGATTACAATATCTCGTGTCCATTTTGTGGCATGGTTTGTGTTTAGATACTCATTTAACGTGCATGCTCATACTTTTAATAACTGCTCATCCTGATATTCCGCATCGGGGTGTGACACCTATGGTGCACCCTCTCCCCCTAGTGGTCTGTTGATGCTCAGGGATAGTGTTCGACATTGGTGACTATCTCCCCTTCTTTGTGGGTTGGAGGAGGCTTCTTGATTTGTAGTTGGGGGAGGGGGAGAATCGAATAATCCACCTTCTTTATTATGGAGTATGCGACTGTCTTTGATGATGACACAGTTTCCTACTATTTGCTGTGATGTCTTCTCGATGTCCCTGTGGTGGTCGATCGATTGAGATTAGTGATATCGCTCTTCCCTCTCTGCCTGGGCATTCATCAACATGATCAGTATGTCTAATTTAGCATTGATAGATTCAGGGATGTTGGGATCTGCTAGGGGAGTTGTGTTTCTTGGGCTAGTTGGATGTCAACATGTTGTTTCTTGCATTTTGGTGGCTAGTAGCCACAGAGTGAGAGGTTGGTTCAACCTCATCTCCCGGTTGCCGATCGCTAAAGCTTTCCTGTTGTCGCTATTAGATCACACACAATTGTTGTTACTCCTGCGCACCATGTTGGTTTTTCATTTGTTTCCCATAAACGACGATAGATGAAAAGGATCTTGTACGTACCATGTGGTAGATCATTGTATGTTGTGGGAAAATTGATAATGATGATGCACCAAATCCTTCTGGTGGTGGATCTGCAAGAAGGATGAAAGATCAAGGGTCTTGGGATGGGGGTCTCAGAAAAAGTATTTTGATGCTTAAGTCAGTGATGAGTAGGAGGCAAGAGCAAGAGAGGCTAGAGAGAGGTTTAAAGGATATCGAATTACTCTTCACCAGTTTAGGGTTTCATAGTACTTACTTTTCTTCATTGAGGGTTTCCTAGGATTATATAATTGTGACCTCTCTTATCAGCTCCACAATGATCGAATAGATGCAAGGTTGGGTCAGAAGGCATACCTAAGACTTAAGAGTCCTAATTAGCATCCACAAGTCTAATTAAGGGGCCTAGATTGGATCTTCGTAGGATTCTTTATCCTTATCTTAATAACTCTTTATCCTTAAATTAGCCATAACCATGTTGAGAGTCCTTTAGCTATGATTGTTGGACAAAAGCCCAGTAGGACGAGGTTTCTTTACTAAGGGGATCTCTTAGATGAGATTCTCCTTCTTAGGTTAAGGATTGTTTTGTGTGGCACTGTTTCTAGGGGGGGGGGGGGGGGGGTGCCCTCAGTAGCTTTTCAGAGACGCTCGAGTTCTCTTCTTGTGGAACCTTCATCCCAAATTTGGAGATCCTTCCATATGGGCATTGATCCCAAGCTTGATAGCGCTTCTCCTATTCTTATCTTTTTAGGCCTTCAATGAGTATTTATCGGGCTACTACCACAAATTATAAAAATTGTAAGAAAGTAATTTTATTTGCGGAGATGACTTGGCAAGATCTTTTTTTTATTTAATGAGTTAATAAAATTACTTTCGCACGTCAATTTTATTATAGAAATAGTCCTACAATAAATAGTTCTCAACATCCTTGTAAAAAATTGTATTTCTCAAAGTAAAAATCTATTATGTGAGTTAATGAAATTACTTTCTTAATTCACGCACGTTAATTTTATTATAGAAATAGTCTTACAATAAATAGTTCTCAACATCCTAGTAAAACAAAATTGTATTTCTCATCATAAAAATCTAAATAAATAGTTCTCAGCATCCTAGTAAAACAAAATTGTATTTCTCATCATAAAATCTAAAATGCTCTTCGACAATGGCCGTGGGGTGGAGCAGATTAGTCGAATCCCTCTGCCCATGACTGCTTTGCTAGCATTCTACTTTGCACTTTATAAAACTTCTTTCAAAATGGGAGGGTAAGTCTTTAAACAAATACTATTGCTTTTCAACTTCTTTTCCTTCACTAACCATTTTATCGTATTGGGATAGAGAGAAAAGGCTGAGTTTAAGTTTAATAATACTTTTTAAGTTTCACAGGTATCAAACTTAAGTGTGTCATCAACTTTCATGTTGGTCGATTAATCTCGTGATCAAATAGTCGAGAGCGACAAACATGCGGAGAAAAATGTGCAAGATAGGAGGAACATTCATCGCAAGACACATGTTAAATAACATTCCCCCCCCCCCCCCCCCCCCCCTGTTTTTTTTTTTTTTTTTCTGGATAGTAGCATGTCAAAGTTTCATGGAACTAACCAAAGGACCTGCCTTTAAGAAAATAATCTTTGTCCGTACCGTAGTTTAAATTATAGCAGTCATGTTCCTTTCTGACCACGGGTTAGAGGGTAAGGCCACACAAAGCATTCCAAGCAGTAGCCTGTTTCAACACAGATAGGGTTTAGAAACCTCATGCGAAGAAAAAACTATTTTGTTATTCATACAATACACCAAGGGGGACAACTTAGCAACAGTCACCTACATGGAATTGACGGAAGACCACGCCCCTAATATCTTAATGTAAACATGTATCTGATCCTCCCCAGGTGAGTTCTTAAATTATGGGGCTGTTTGGTATTAAAATGAATTGATGATAAATTAAGAATGATTTCAAAATTTTGAAGATATTTTAAAATTTTTGAAGATATCTTCATTCTATTTTCGATCTATCTCGATATCAAACATGACATTAAAGGAACACCACATCAACTTTCATCCATTGTCCCTCCCCATGCTATTGGGTGGGACGCCCCAAGATTCGATTCTTGGGCGCACTAGAACTTACGTGGTTTGTCTAGATCAGTAAGGTGTAATTAGAATTTTTTTTTATGCACATCATTGTATGAATTGGGCACATCATTTTGGTATGACACCTAAACCTCTTAAGATTGCCAAAATTGATATGGGAATATATTAAATGCCCTCCATCTCTTAGGTGGCATATGTGAATAAAATTACACGAAATTTGAGAAGCAAAATTTCTTACAACTCCCACCAATATTTTCAAATGTGAGTCCATCCGTATGAAAAATTATACAAATCACTTTTGTGATTGAGGAGAGAGATAGAGAGAAGTTATTTCCTCTCTCTTTTTCACCAAAAGCAAGAGGTAGACTACTTTTTGAAGGTGGCAGATTGATTTTGAGTGAGATTTTACTCATAAACTCTTTCGCTCTAAAGTACGTTGTGGTCTTGAGTTGGAAGAGAAGAGAAAATGAGATATATGTAAAATTTCGTCTCACTGTAGCCCACAACTTTTTTTTTGATAGTGGAACATTTACTGAATATCATTCATACACAACAAAGTATAGAAGAATAGGGTACGTTGTCCTCCGTCGAGAATGGACGGCCTACCTCACCGTAGAAAACCCAAACAACATAGAAGCTATGGACCAAAGGCCCTTACATAATACCCTTAACCCAAAGGAAAATAGACCAGAAAGTATCACAGTCTAGGAGATGAAAGAGGACATTGGGGAAGCTAGTCAGACGACACCGACTATAGGCCAACGCGGAGAAGAACACCTTGGGATTGGTTGGGGAAGAAGAAGGGCGTAAATAGAGCAATCGCGTAGCAGAAGCCCAATGTCGCATGGGGCTGTCGGAGAAACTCGCCAACAAACGGCGACAGAGATCTGATAGGAGGAGGCAAACTCATAGCTACCAAGACTGCCAAGAAAGGAGCTCGACATAATTGGACTGATGGTAAGTCAGAAGGCACATCTGCGGACCTTGAGCAGGGGCTTGTTAGGGCTTACACATCGACGATGATGTCAGACCAAGGGGCCAGAACTAGAATGGCGAGCTCTTATGCCAACAAAAGATGAACCTATATAACAAAACACTAAGACAACACAATGAAATGCCACCATAGATACGATGTCGTAGTCGGATGACTCCAACTGGAGGGGCCTCCTCACCAATGGTATTAGAGAACACCGTCGGAGCAGGGAACAAAACTCCTAAGGTAGGAGAGCAACTAGGAATCTCCCAGACAAAATATCTTAAACGGGAACAAACCTCCAGACGACGAAAATGAAGACGATGGCGAGGGGGGAGGGGGTCTTCTCTAGGTCACAGAGGGCTCCTTTCTGTCGACAAGAACCAACGAGAAAGCCCTGGAGCGAGCCCTCACGAACCCTCCGGAGACGGAGATAGGAACGCACCTCTACCCAGTTGGAGTTGTTACCGTAGCCCACAATCGCTACTCCCAAGTCCCAACGACTTGACACATCATTTATTACTGTGTGTCAGAAATTTCTGCAAGTGAGATTTCTATTCGAGAAAGGATGGAAATATAATTTTATAAGAAATACCTTTTTACTAAATCAATTCCAAAGACTGTCTAGGATGGCACACTATCATTTGATGTGTCCAATCTATGCTATATCCTAAAACACAATTTTGACCTGGACATGTGGCTGCACCAAATTCCCCTCCCCCCCCCCCCCCCCCCTCCTTCCACTATTGACTTGAGCGACGAGGGGGTGCCCACACGGATGCAGGCGACGAACCCGTCGCTGCGTCGTCTTTGCGGGTGTAGGTGACTGGCCACATATTTTTATTTTTCTAACCGTAATTTTTTTTTTTTTTCTGAACGCCCGCTGCAATGCAGGAGAGACTCCACTAATTTTTACACATAAAATAATATACATTAAATTCTTCTGAAAAAAACTTCCATCCATTATTTGGGAAAGCAGAAAAAAGGGTGGGCAGCAACAACATTTACCCAACTTTTATTACCACCCGTGTCGTCAGATCAAGAATTTATTGCCTCCCCAGTCCAGCAAATTTGAATTTTGAAAGAGAAACGAGGAGAAGGATAACAAATAAAAGGTAAAGGGAGAGAGGGAGATCAGATTCCCTTCTCTCTCTCTCTGATCGCCCCCAACGAATAAAATAGGGCTGACTCATCAGCCTCCCCCGCCTTCCCAAAAAGACATCCTCTTTCCTCCTAAAAGCAGAGTATACTGCTCACTTTGTTATCTGCCAATAACCAATATATATTATTATTATTATTATAAAGTAGCTGGCTTTTCCTCGACCAAAATGCAATCCCCTATGTTTCAAGTGCTAATTAACAGTGAACGCCCACTCTCACCACCATCACTGTCACCCCCTCAAGAAATCTCATAATTTTCTAGTTTTTTTTTTAAACTTTAAACAACACCAACACCCACCCCCACACCCACACACACACCACACTGGCCGCTACCACTACCACCGCCATGGCCGCCGCCGCCGCCGCTCTCCTTCTCCTTGCCCTCCTCTCCGCTTCCATCCCACCCCCAGCGGTAGCGGCGGAGGCGGCCTCCGCAGCTCCGCACAAGACCTACATCGTCCGCGTGGACCGCCGCTTCAAGCCCACCATCTTCCCCACTCATGCCCACTGGTACGGCGCCTCCTTCCTCGCCGACCCCCTCCACCTCCTCCACGTCTACGACACCGTCTTCCACGGCTTCTCCGCCCTTCTCTCCCACGAGCGCGCCGCCGACGTGGCCCGCCACCCCTCCGTCCTCGCCGTGTTCGAGGACCGCCGTCGGTTCCTCTATACGACCCGGTCCCCTCAGTTCATCGGCCTGCGGAACCAGCAGGGGTTGTGGTCCGACTCCGACTACGGCTCCGATGTTATTGTGGGCGTGCTCGACACCGGCATCTGGCCGGAGCGCCGGTCGTTTTCGGATCTGAACCTGGGTCCCGTTCCCTCCCGGTGGAAGGGCTCCTGCGAGACTGGGGCCAGCTTTGGCCCATCCAACTGCAATAAGAAGCTGATCGGTGCCCGGTCCTTCTCCAAGGGCCACGATGCCTCCGCCTCCGTCGGCGGGCCGGCGATCAACGAGACGGTGGAATTCCGGTCGCCGAGGGATGCGGACGGGCACGGCACACACACCGCCTCCACCGCAGCCGGCCGCCATGCTTTCCAGGCCAGTATGGCAGGGTACGCCTCTGGAATCGCCAAGGGGGTCGCTCCCAAGGCCAGGCTCGCCGCCTATAAGGTTTGCTGGAAGGGTTCCGGGTGTCTGGACTCGGACATCTTGGCCGGGTTCGATAGTGCGGTAGCCGACGGCGTGGATGTGATCTCCGTATCCATAGGTGGCGGGGACGGTGTGGCTTCTCCTTACTACCTCGATCCCATCGCCGTCGGATCCTACGGCGCCGTGACCCGAGGCGTGTTCGTCTCAACCTCCGCCGGGAATGACGGGCCGACGGGCATGTCTGTGACAAATCTTGCGCCCTGGCTGATGACGGTGGGGGCTGGCACCATTGATCGGACCTTCCCGGCCGATGTGATGCTCGGTGACGGGCGCAAGCTCGCGGGGGTATCGCTGTACTCCGGCAAGCCGCTGGACGGCAAGATGTTTCGTCTGGTGTACCCCGGCAAGGCGGGCGGCCTCGCGGCCTCCCTCTGCATGGAGAACTCGCTCGATCCGAAGATTGTGAAGGGGGCGATCGTGATATGCGACCGCGGCAGCAGCCCGCGCGTGAGCAAGGGGCAGGTGGTGAAGGACGCCGGCGGCGTAGGTATGATCCTCGCCAACGGGATCTCCAATGGCGAGGGCCTCGTCGGAGACGCTCACGTGCTCCCGGCGTGCGCCGTGGGCGCCGATGAGGGCGACGCCGTCAAGGCCTATGTGTCCTCCTCGGCGACCTCGACGGCCACAATCGTGTTCCGCGGGACGGTGGTGGGGATCAAGCCGGCACCCGTGGTGGCCTCCTTCTCCGGCCGGGGGCCCAACGGCCTCAGCCCGTCCGTCCTTAAGCCCGATTTGATTGCCCCCGGCGTCAACATCCTCGCCGCCTGGACCGATGCCGCGGGGCCTACCGGCTTGGACTCCGACGCCCGGAAGACGGAGTTCAACATTCTGTCAGGGACGTCGATGGCGTGCCCTCACGCCAGCGGCGCGGCAGCGCTGCTGAAGTCGGCGCACCCGTCGTGGAGCCCCGCCGCTATCCGGTCGGCCATGATGACGACCGCGAGCGTGGACGACAACCGCTTCCAGCCGGTGACGGACGAGTCGACGGGGAAGGCCTCAACGCCGTACGACTTCGGGGCTGGTCACCTCAACCTGGACCGCGCCATGGACCCCGGCCTCGTCTACGACCTAGGCAAGCAGGACTACGTCAACTTTCTCTGCGCCATCGGCTACGGGCCCAAGACGATCCAGGTCATCACCCACGAGCCCGTAACCTGCCCGGCCAAGAAGCCGGCGCCGGAGAACCTGAACTACCCGTCCTTCTCGGTCGTCTTCGACGGCGCCATGTCCGGCAACCTCAGCAAGACCTTCATCCGGACGGCGACGAACGTGGGCCCGCCATCCTCAGTGTATCGCTCCCAGGTCCAGACCGGCGGTAGGGGGCTGTCCGTGAGCGTGAAGCCCCGGAAGCTGGTGTTCACCCCGGGGGTTTCGGTGCAGAACTACGCCGTCACGGTGACCGCCGACTCTGGTGTCCTGGCGACGGACGAGTTGGGGGCGGCGTTCGGGTCGCTCTCCTGGATGGACGGCAAACACGTCGTGCGGAGCCCCATCGTGGTCTCGCGGATCCAGCCGTTGTGATACGGTTCGGGTTCTGGATCGGGTAACCGAACCGGGCGCGCAGTCCGGCTCTTGATGAAGCCCCGCCGGCGGCTGCTTTCTTCTGTCGGTAGGATCCGCACAGTCGCCCCCAGGGGGGGGGGGCGGCGCTGGGAGCTGGGGCTCTCTCTCTATTTCCAAGGTTGGGCCGTGCTTTTATCTTGTATTTGATAAATAGTAAAAAGTACTTGGGGAATTTGGGTCTTGGGTTTGGTGTGTGGAAGAAGAAGAAGGAAGAAAGTTAGGAAAAGAGGGAGAAATTGACATGTTCGTTAGGGCGGTGGGTTGGTGTGGGGGGGTTATAACGGAGAAAGCATGGTAGTACTGAAAGGTGTAGTTTGTCTTTCTTCTCTTGTTTTGTTTGTTCGTGGGTGTGTCCGGGTGGGGGTTGTCGGCTGGTAGCCTGGTAGCGAGCTCAGCTGTCTCGGGCTGTACAACCCCCTTACGACCACCTCGCTGCTAGTGCTAGGGATGTGTGTCAGTGTGTGTGTCGCAACCAAAATAGAAGTATCGGTGCGTTTGTAGGTGCGCTCTCTCTTCTGTGCATTACGACATCATGTCCTTGTGCGTACCTAGTCCAAATGCAAGAACCAGATATGTAAATTAGGGGTGTTGAACTGAAAATTTGAAACATTTCGGTTTGCTTTAAAATACTAAAATTCTGGTCAATGACCCAAGTCAAACTAGATTAGTTTTAAATAGCTCTAAACATAACTGAACCATGTGAACCAAACAAACCAATTAGTTTTTAGTGGTTTTTTTTACTATTTTTTTATTTTCATTGATTTTTGCAGAAATCCTTTTAGTTGATTTTTATACTTATATATATATATTTTTGTTAATGAATAGCAACGCTTAATTATCGTTCACTGTTTTTCTCATTGATTTTTATTTTCACTATTTTTCTCACAAGTTTATATTATCAATATTTTTCTCACTATTTTATATTCTCACTGATTTTTATTTTTACTATTTTCTCATTGATTTTTATTTTTACAAATTTTCTCATTGATTTTTATTTTTACTATTTTTTATTTTCTGATTGTCTCACTAATTTTTATCCTCACTGATTTTTATTTTTATTATTTTTCTCACTAATTCCTATTTTGATTATTTTTCTCATTGATTTTATTTTCACTATTTTTAAATATGTTTTAATTTCACTATTTTTCAATATACGTTATTTTCATTATTTTTTTCTCTAAATTTTATTTTCACTTTTTCACATATTTTTATTTTCAATCTTTTTCTCACTGTTTTTTTTTTTAATTTCAATATTTTGTAACGCCCTCAAATTTGGTAAAATTTCTCGTGTTTGACATAGAGTTGAGGACGTCACAGTGAGATTCATAAGCACACATTATTGGAGTGAAGAGTATTTCTTTTGATAATGATCAAGTATAAGTCATTTGGTTAAATAATTTAAATCTCTGTTAATGTGATGTGCAGGTCTGCAAGAGTTGACATCAGTCAACAGACATGATATCTACTTCTATTGACATAAATAATTTGTCAGGTATGTCGATAGACATTAATAGTAGGTTGGCAGAAAATTTCAAAACATCAATCAAAACTTTGATGTCAGTTGAAGTCTGTGGAGGTTTTTTCTTGTTTGGGCCGGAGTTAGTTGGGCCTACACTTTAGAGGGAAGGAGACGGCCGCCGGTAACGGACAAAGATCTGCAAAACCAGAACAGGATTAGGGGGTCCGGTTGAAGAATCGGGGAGAATCCTTCGATGCCTAAGTCAATAAGAGACGTGAGAGGAAGGGGGTTCTCGTGTGTGAAGCGTGAGGGCTTGTATGAGTAAGGATGTGTTACCCTTGCATGGTACTGTACTTGAGCCTTTTATAGGCGTGAATGCTGAAGAAAAGGGGCGAAACGTCCCTTGGTCGTGTCTGAAAGATTGCGTCGGTTGGCACGTCCGATGGGGAGTTACACACCGAAGCGCCCGTTGGGGTGTTCGGTAGTTATTACTCCTCTTGATCGTGGAACACGTGGCCAGCAGCCGTTGTAACTGTCGTAGGATGTGAGGAGCCTGCTTGGATGCCCTTAGCCGTGAGTACCGAGCAGGTGGCCTGTTTGTCAGGCCGGGGCCTGGGCCGAACAGGCCATGGGGTGCTCGGAGGTGACCCCTTGCTCGGTAAAATGATCCTTGACCCGACCAGAGCAAATGATGTCCAGAGACGTGCCCTGGAGTCCTTTGTGCGGTACTTGGGAAGACGTGGCACTTTACGGGAGGGCCACGCCTGTCAACAAGACCTTGACAGGCCCTGACGGGCCGTGATGGGTCATGATGGGCTTAGGTGGCGAGAAATAGCCACCACTCTTGCCCCCCCACGCCCTCGAGTGGTTCGGGAACCAGAACGCTTGAGGGCGGCCTCCTGCTCGAATGTCGCCTCCGCATTAAATGCGACGTTACCCTCGGCGTCGCGAACGACCAGATGATGACGCCTCCATGGGGCTGTCATGATGAGCACGGGGGGCTGTGTCGCGTCCAGGGCACTGTGCGCTTTGCCCGAACGATCATTGGCAGTTTAACCGAGGAAAAAACTAGGAGCGGGGGAAAACACCGTTTCCTGCCCCGCTTCGAATTTCGCACCCCGTCTTCCTTATAAACAAGAGGAGGGGGCGAAGGCGGGAGCCACGTCTTCAAAAATCTTTCAGAGCGTTCCGCTTCCAGCATCTCCATCCCCGTCACCTTCTTCTTCCTCGCGTCTTCACTGGTACTCGGCCCTCCTACGATTCTCCCATTCACCGTGCACGTGATCTTCCGGTGATGGCGCACAAGGGGAAGGTGATTGCCGAGACCAGCGGGATGCCTCCGGCAAAGTCGAAGGCGGCGAAATACCTGAGTTTCGAGGGCCTACGAGAGCGATTCCGGATTGGCGAGGAATACGATATCGTCCTGATGCGAGAGGACGAGTCTTATCTGACTACGAGGCCCGAATGTTTCGTTCTCTCCTTGGATCTGCTGGAAGCTGGTCTCCAGTTGCCGATGCCGGAGATTGCGAAGGAGCTGCTCCGGGCCTAGAAGGTGGCGCCGATATAGCTGACACCGAACTCCTGGAGGACCATCTTCGTCTTCTGCATCATATGCGAGAAGAGGGGAATCCAAGCGACTGCGGAGATCTTCAGGAGTCATTTCAGCCTGGCCTGTTCTCCGCAGTCCGGCATGGGCATTGTGTATGTGAAGCATCGTACAAACCGGATGTAGATCAACTTTTTGCCCCGTCTGTCCAACAACAAGGGGTGGACAGGACGCCTCTTCCTCGTTGGCCGGAGGAAGGGGGCGAATATCCCAGACTGGGACTTCCCCGTTAGGGTGGTGGAGCCGCCGAAAAGGATAGACATGGCCCCCTTCCTAATCCAGGGGGCGGCTGCCGCCTCCCAGTCGCTAAACATGGTAGGGGTCAACCATGCTGAAGGGTACCTGACCGAGTACAAGCTTAGCCGCACATGGGGTAGGTTCTCTGTTGCTCGTCTCAACTTTTCACCTGCATACGTTCTGACTCCTCTTTCTCTCCTCTAGATGCCGAAGAGTTGGCTGCTGGTCGGGGCCAAAAAGAAATGGCCAAACTATGCTAAGACGATCCCATTAACCTTTATCTGATAAGGTTAGACGAGGATGCTTCCACACCGGGGGTCGAGGGACGTCACCTAGCGGCCCCAAGCGACCAAGCAGGGGCCCCTGCGGATAGGCCCAACGAAGAAGACCAAGACCAAGGCGGCCGAAGGCGCCGCAGAGAGGGAGGCCAAAGGCGCCGCAGAGCGCGCGACACTCCACCCTGGAGGAGGGTGAGGAGGAGGACGAGGATGCCGAGCCGCTGGCGACGCGCAAGAAGCGCAGGGCGGCCGAAGTTGTGCCGCAGGTTGAAGAGCATGCCGAAGGGGAGGAGGAGGAGGAGCTCGAGCGCCTTGTGGCGTGAAAAAAGTGCCAAGTCGTGAGGACAACGGAGCAGAGGACGTCGCGAGCCTCGGTCGTGAATCGTTCGGAGGCCACTGCCAAGATGGCCGTCGAGCTCGGCCTCATCGAGTTGAGCGATGGGTCGAAGCATTCGGGAGAGCGGTCAAGGACACCCAGGTCCGAGGGCCACTCCGAGGGGGTGGCTCCAACAGGAGTCTCGACCACCGGGGGCACCGAGCAGGATGCTGGTGACGGTGCCGAGCAGGGTGTTGGGAACGAGAGGACCCTTGGAGACCTGAGCGGAGGAGCCAAAGGAGCCTCTGCGCCTCACAATGCCGCCGTGTCTGAGGATGTCACTCCTAGGACGACCGCAGCGCCTGGTGCCGGCGAGGCAACGACTCTTCCACCGGAGGATGCTCCGCAAGGAGGTGAACAAGTCCTGCCCCCCATGCCTGCCACCGAAGTAATTGCTGATGTCTGCTTTGTCGGTGAGAGTGCAGCTCAAGCAATTACTGAGGTAAATTTAGTCGGCGAGAGTGCTGCTCACTCCGGGGAGGGAGGGCTCCGGGAGTTGGTTGGCGCCGAAGAGGGCCAAGAAGTGGCCGCTGATGCTAATGTTGCCGAGGCGGCTGGGGGGGGGGGGGGGGGGGCGGTGAATGCCGCGGGGCAAGCAGTTACTGATGCCGAGGAGCAGGGCTCTGGGGACGACCAGAGACCTTTATCTGAGGTGCTGAGGAAAAGCTTCCCCGAGCTTCCTTCAAAGGAGATGCTGGAAACTGCGCTCGGGTGGCTGGAAGGCGACGCAGCAAGGCCCCTACCTCCGTGTCCATCCGTGTCTTATCTGGAAAGGATGGCACGGTGCCAGGGGTTGAGCCCAGAGAAGACCCCCGAGCACCCCAGCGCAGTTTATTGCCCAGGGCACCCCGTCGAGCAAGATGTTGACGTGGGAGCACTGATAGGAGAAATTACAAGCTCCCTGGGCATATTGGGGAAGTTGGCCGAGCGAGCTTGGAACCACAAACACATGTGGGAATCCGAGCTCGCTTATTACATGGAGCTTGAGGTGGACCACACGGCAAAAGAGGCCGAGCTGAGGAAGGAGATCGAGACCCTCCGAGAAGCTCTCCGTATCTCCGAACTCAACGTGACGGTGGCTCGTGCCGAGAAGGAGGCACTTGCTCGTGTTCTCACCGATGCAGAGGAGCAGGCGGTGGCCATGTACAAGGTGGGGCCGAGCTTCAAGGAAGACCTGGAGCAGTTCGGGGCCCGTTGTTACAAAGTGGGCCTTGACATCGGGATAGAGTTCGGGGAGAGGTCGACGACTTCTAAGCGGGCCCAGGAAGCCTTTGAAGCTGCCGTGAGGGAGTGCCGTCGTCGTACAAACGACGCTCGCCTAGACGGAGTGCGGTTTGCCCAGTTTCAATCTGGGTGAATGCCTCCTACCGACGATGGCGCCGGCCCCTCCGGGCAAGTCCCCTGATATACTTGTCACCTTTTCCTCTTCTCTTTGCGACTTCGCTGGGACGAGCTTTACATGTAAAGGACCTGAATAGATCACTTCTAAAAGATGGCTTCACTTTCTCTATCTCCTTCCCTTGCATGCGTGCTGTCCGAATCGGAATTCGCTGATCGTTTAGAAGAGTTCGCAATTGTCGCTCGGGTTACCAGGAACTGATAAGTTCCGACCAAGGAGCGTTGGCGGAACGTCTTCACACTTAGAGATGTCACTATATCCTTGTGAGCTGAATAGCTTAAAAAAGGATATCACGGACTTCGTTTCAAGCCGACCAAAAGGGCGGGTAGGAGAGAAGTAGGAGGCAGAAAAAAGGCTTTTATAAATAGTAAGCCTTGAGGTTAGATATATGCCAAGTCTTGGGTATGGCTTCGCCACTAGGAGTAGTAAGCTTGTAGGAGACTTTCCCAAGGACCTGGGTGATCTGATAAGGTCCTTCCCATTTGGGGGCTAGTTTGCCAACTGCTCTTCGAGGGTCCGAGGCCGAGCAGCGATGCAGAACTAGATCGCCCACATAGAAGCACCTTTCCCGAACTCGAGTATTGTAGTATTGCGCGAGTCGTTGCTGATAGGAGACAAGACGAATGCTGGCATCACCTTGGCGTTCGCCAAGCATGTCCAAGTTCTCCCGAAGAGCACAATTGTTGGCGGCTTCATCAAAATGGATTGTTCGGAGAGTGGGGAGAGCTACTTCCAAGGGCACGATAGCTTCTGAGCCATAGGCCAAGTGAAAGGGTGTTTCTCCCGTCGCCACTCGTGATGTTGTTCGGTGGCACCAAAGCACGTTGGGGAGCTCGTCGATCCACGAACCACCTGCAGCTTCTACTCTTGTGCGAATCCCGTGAAGCAATGTTCGGTTGGCATTTTTGACCAAACCGTTTGCCTGGGGATGAGCCACAGAGGTGAAGTGGTTGTAGATGCCAAGCTCGGTGCACTTCTGCTTGAAGAAGGTGCTGTCTAACTGATTCCCGTTATCGGAAGTGATCACCCTTGGAACGCCAAACCGGCAGAGGAGGTTCTTCCACACGAACTTCCACGCGGCTTGTTCGGTGATTGCGGCGACTTGTTCTGCCTCGATCCACTTGGTGAAGTAGTCGATAGCCACGAACAAGAACTTTATCCGACCTTGGGCCTCAGGAAAGGGGACCAAAATGTTGATGCCCCATCTGGCGAAAGGGCGAGGTTCGAACAGGCTATGAAGTTGTTCGGCAGGCTGCTTAATAAGCTGCCCGAACTTCTGACATTCCGGACACCTTCTGACAAAGGTCATGCAATCCTTTTGCAGAGAAGGCCACCAGAACCCTGCTCGAATAATGCTGCGTGCCAGTGTTCTGCCCCCCAAATGGCTTCCGCATAATCCCTCGTGAACCTCCTCGGTAGCCGAAAGAGCTTCTTCAGGGCTGAGGCACCGTAAAAGAGGCCTCGAAAGGGATTGCGGTATAACTTGCCTTCGATGAGGGAGAAGCGCTGAGAACGCAATCTGATCTTCCGAGCTTCGCCCTACTCGAGCGGAAGCTGACCTCAAAGTAGATAGGCCAGGAGAGGGTCCATCCAGTTCGGAGCTGACGGACCAACCTGAACAGCTGCAACATCCACTTCGGTGATCGGTGAGGCAAGCTCTTCGATAAACACAGAGCGAGAAGGGGCGATGTCTCTTGAAGATGCCAACTTGGCAGGCGCATCGGCTCGCGCATTCTGCTCCCGTGGGACATGTATAACCTCAAAATAGAGGAGACCTTATGTTAGGCTCTTGACCTGCTGGAGGTACTGGGCCATGCGGGGATCCCTTGCTTCGAACTGCCCGTTCACTTGGCTGGCTACCAACTGGGAATTGCTGAAGACTCTAAGCCGAAGGGCTCCGAGGTGCCTAGCCATGCGAATACCAGACAACAACGCTTCATACTCGGCAACGTTGTTGGAGGCCGCGAAGTGGAACCGGAGGGCGTATTGGAACTCTAATCCCTCCGGAGAGGTGAGAACCAAGCCAGCTCCGCTCCCTGTAACACAAGAGGATCCATCCACGTAGAGCTCCCATGGGGGCTCGTCGGCAAGCAGAGGGTCCTGCTCGGTAGGGAGAGTACATTCCGCGACAAAGTCCGCCAATGCTTGCGCCTTGATTGCTGTCCTTGGGCGGAAGCTGATGTCAAACTCGCCTAGCTCTATGGCCCATTTAATGAGCCTGCCTGAAGCCTCCGGCCGCTGCAGAATAGACTTCAGTTGTTGGTTAGTAAGAACCATCACTAAGTGGGCCTGAAAATAGGGCCTGAGCTTCCGGGCAGCTACGACCAGAGCAAGGGCGAGCTTTTCTGCTCGGGGGTACCTCCTTTCAGCTTCTTGGAGGACCCTACTGATGTAGTAAATCGGGTGCTGCACCGCTGCTTCTTCTCTGATCAAAACTGCACTGACGGAGTGTTTGGTAACCGAAAGGTACACGAATAGTGGTTCTCCGAGCACAGGCTTTGAGAGAACAGGTGGGGCTACCAAGTACACCTTCAGCTCGGTGAAGGCAATTTCACAATCCTCTGTCCACCGCACATGCCCCCCTTGCTGTAAGGTGCTTTTAGGACCTCGCAGCAACCTGAAGAAGTTGAAACTTCTTTCCACTGCTCGGGACATGAACTGGTTCAGTACAACGAGACGTCTGGTAAGGCATTGGATGTCGCGCACTGTTTTGGGACTGCTCATCTCAAGTATGGCTTGGATTTTCTCCGGGTTTGCTTCTATCCCTCTATTTGAAACGAGGAAGTCGAGGAACTTACCCGAATACACACCAAACACACACTTGGCTGGGTTGAGCTTCATATTAAACATCCGCAAGGTTGCGAAAGTTTCTTCGAGGTCAGAGATGTGATCGGTGCTCGGAAGCGTCTTGACCAGCATGTCGTCCACGTAGACCTCCATGTTACGCCCGATCTGCTGCTCGAACATCTTATTGACCAGCCGCTAGTACGTTGCACCAGTGTTCTTCAGACCAAAGGGCATCCTGGTGAAGCAGTATAACCCCAAGTTCGTGACAAACGTGGTGGCGTCTTGGTCCGGCGGATGCATACTGATCTGGTGGTAATCGGAGTAAGCATCCAGGAAGCTGAGAAGCTCATGTCCGGATGTGGCGTCCACCAACTGGTCGATGCGCGGCAGAGGAAAGTTGTCTTTGGGCGTTGCCTTGTTGAGATCCTTGTAGTCCACACATACCCGCCATTTGCCATTGGCCTTGCGCATGAGGACTACATTAGAGATCCAGCTCGGGTATTGGGCTTCTCGTAGGAGCCCAATAGATCGGCTTTTGACGACGTGATCCTGGATCACGTTCTACCGTTCTCGGTTGACGAGTTGCCTCCTTTGCTGAACTGGTGGGACCCGTGGGTCCAAGCGGAGGCGATGCACCATTAGTTCTGGAGGGATGCCTGGCAACTCGTCGTTGGACCACGCGAACACGTCCAAATTGGCTAGCAAGAAGGCTTTGTAGCGTTGTTGCTCGACTTCCGCTAGTAGAGCGCCAATGTAGAGGACGTGTTCAGGGTCGTCGTCCACCTGAACTGGAAGCAGGTCTTCAGTAGGCGTTCCTCGGCTGGTGGAGGGCTGATCGGTCGACAGTGGGGCTGGGGCCGCGAGTGGCTGCTTGTCCCTAAGAGAAAGGACATAACACCGTCGAGACTCGCGTTGGCACCGAGCACCTTGCCGATCCCACTCGGAGTTGGGTACTTCATCTTTTCATGAAGAGATGAAGGTACCACTTTGAGTCGTCCGATCAGGCCTCTACTGAGGATGACATTGTAGCCAGGCATATTCTCGATAACCAGAAAGTTCACTATCCTGGTCACGCTCTTTGGAGCCGTCCCAAGGGTGATTGGGAGGCGAATTTTACCCATGGGCTGAACTGAAGCCCCCGAGAAGACGAACAAAGGAGACCCCACAGGGGTGAGCTGTTTGGTTTTAAGGCCTATAAGGAGATAACAGTCATAGCCAATACGTCGGGGGTGCTTCCATTATCCACCAAAATCCGACGCACATTACAATGGTTGATGGTGGCCGAAACGACCAACGCATCGGTGTACAGGGTAGTAACCCCTACAAGGTCTTCGTCCGAGAAGGTGATGACCTCCTCGGGTTGTGTGCGTGTTGGGTTGGCAGGATATGGAGCTGGCCGAGGCGTCGGAGGCCTGTCCACAACGTGCACTCGCCTTGCGTAGTCACGTCGGCTTTGAGTGCTCTCTCTGCCTGCGCCGAATCCTCCTGCGATCACATTGATTTCTTGCCCGTTGGGCTCGTTGTTGATCGGCTGCTCGGGAGTCCATTCTCGACGTCTGGGGCGGCCTTCGTTCTGACGCACGAACCGTCCGAGGTAGCCACGCTTAATGAGGGACTCGATTTCGTCCTTGAGTTTGCGGCATTCGGAGGTATCGTGGCCGTGGTTGCGGTGGAAGTGACAATACTTCTCCTGGTTGCACCATCGGGGATCAGAGCGCATCCTTGGTGGCCACCGAACATATGGTTCGTCCCTGATCTCTGCCAGGATCTGTTCGGGTGCCATCGTCAGTGGTGTGTAGTCAATGAAGGGGCGTGGTCGGCACGGTGAGTCGCCGTTGCGCCGTCCTTTCTTCCGATCGCAGTCGGAACCATTGTCGGAAGGCCTCTTCTTGTCCGAATGTTCTCCCTGCTCTGCTCGTCCTGCGGCTAGGCTTTCCTCACAAGCCGCATGACGTTGAGCGATGGAAAGCAGCTCGACGAGAGTGGAGGGCTGCTGAACGCCGAGGGTCCTCTGAAGGAAGCCATTGCGAGTGCCCTAGATAAGGGCACTGGTGGCTAGAGGAACATCGAGGCGCGAGATACAGAGTGCCTTAGTCCGGAACCTCTTGACGAAGTCCGAGAGCACTTTACCCTTCTTCTGGCGGATTGCCAGGAGGGAGGCCGCCGTACGCAGCTACGACCTTCCGCCAAGGAAGTTGTCCCGAAAGGACTACTTCAATTGGCGGAAGGAGGAAACGGAGCCTGCGGGTAGAGCTTCGAACCATGCTCTGACAGTCTCCTTGAGGGTGGCTGGGAAAGCCCGACACTTGGCCGTGTCTGATGCCCCGTGGAACACCATGTGTGACTCAAAGCTGTGAATGTGGTCGGCCGGGTCGGTGGTGCCGTCGTAGGGCGTGATGGTGGGCAAAGGGTGCTTGGGAGAGACCCGGGCTTCTAGGATCTCCGTGTTGAAAGGGGAGCGGAAGTCCAGGTCGTCTTCCGCTGGAGCCTTGCCCTCCGCGCGCTGAACCATCACGTCCACCCGTCGTTCAAGGTCCACGACACGGCGTAGGCGCCTGGCCAGCTCTTGCTCGGAGTGAGCAGAGTCTTCTCAGCCAGTTTTGTGGGAGTTGGCCCCCACAACCGAGCGCAGCGGGGGTGGGGACGCCATAGAGTGGCAAGGTGAACGGCCACGACGCTCCGACGTCTGCTCCTCAGACGGGGCGCGGTGCGACCGCCGTGGTGAGTCCACCTACTGCTCGCGAGGTGCAAGAGGGGCGCGAGATCGCCGGTGAGACGACTCCGCCTGACGCTCCTATGGCACAGAGGCCGCTGGGGCCAGTGGTGGTCTGGCTAACTGGGCCTGAAGTCCCAGGCAGATACCCGTCAGATGCTGCATCTGCCCCCAGAGTTTTGCCATCTCTAGGGCGGTTGCAGGCATGACGGCGGCGGGTGCAGGGACGTCACCATCTGCATCGACGGGGGTGACGATGACGTCGACGGGAGCCTGATGACAAGAGTCCGCCCGTGATTGGCGGGACCGTGTCATTCTACTCCCGATGTTTTGGTAGGAAGATCGTCCGCGAGCCATGGCAGTTGTCGATTCCCACAGACGGCGCCAAAAGTGTGGAGGCTTTTTCTTGTTTGGGCCGGAGCTAGTTGGGCCTACACTTTAGAGGGAAGGAGACAGCCACCGGTAATGGATGAAGATCTGCAAAACCAGAACAGGATCAAGGGGCCTGGTTGAAGAACCGGGGAGAACCCTTCGATGCCTAAGTTAGTAAGAGACGTGAGAGGAAGGGGGTTCTCATGTGTAAAGCGCGAGGGCTTGTATGAGTAAGGATGCGTTACCCTTGCATGGTACTGTACCTGAGCCTTTTATAGGCGTGAATGCTGAAGAAAAGGGGTGAAACGTCCTTTGGTCGTGCCTGAAAGATCGCATCGGTTGGCGCGTCCGATGGGGAGTTACACACTGAAGCGCTCGTTGGGGTGTTCGGTAGTTATTACTCCTCTTGATCGTGGGACACGTGGCCAGCAGCCGTTGTAACCGTCGTAGGATGTGAGGAGCCTGCTTGGATGTCCTTAGCCGTGAGTACCGAGCAGGTGGCTTGTTTGTCAGGCTGGGGCCTGGGCCGAACATGCCATGGGGTGCTCGGAGGTGACCCCTTGCTCGGTAAAATGATCCTTGATCCGACCAGAGCAAATGACGTCCGGAGACGTGCCCTGGAGTCCTTTTGTGCGGTACTTGGGAAGACGTGGTGCTTTACGGGAGGGCCACGCCTGTCAACAAGACCTTGACAGGCCCTGACGGGCCGTGATGGGTCATGATGGGCTTAGGTGGCGAGAAATAGCCACCACAAAGTCTTAAGGCACAAGTCGAAGTTTGAAGTTGAAATTTCAAGTCAAAACTAGAAGTTGAAGTATAAAAGAATTAGTCAAAGTTTTATCATCAATGAAGAGCTAGAAGAGTCGGTCGAAGTCAACAAAAAGAAGGAATAGGTGGACAGACGTGTCATGTGAACTGCACATGAATGTCCTATGAAAGTACATTTTAAGTTAACTTTGTACGCATAGATCTCAAAGCACGTGAAAAAGTGTGTAGAAAAGTTCTAAGGCTATTTAAAGGGGCAAGACTTCTCATTTTGAGAAAGGGAAAAGAAGACTTCTTTTGACAGTAGTTTTCTGAAGGCAGGAAACCTAAGTTTGTGAGCTCTCTGGACTTGTGTGTGGGAGAAGTAGGAGAGACGAGTTCGTATTGCCATTGTCTTGCTCCATAGGGAGCTTGAGTAGATCAAGGAAGTGAAGCATATCAAATCTCGCTTGATCAAGCTTCCAGAGCCTCATCAAGACCTGAATATCTAGATCGTGGTGGAATTGAACTGAATCAAGCATCTACATCAAGCCAATTACCTTTTCTTCTAAGTTCTTTTAATTCTTCATTATGTGTGTGCATCACTGTGTTGATCTACGATTAACATAGGCTCAGATTTGATCTTAGTGTGTGTTTACTCGAGGTGTTTGCTTGAGATTGTGTGTGTGTGTTGTACTTTGGTTTGAACTTGCTCATTAAATTGGGTGTGTATGTGTGGGCGATGGACGTAGAACACACAAATTGTGTGATCTGAACCATCTTATATCCTCTTGCATTTGGTTTGATTCTTCATCACGTTAGTTGAATGCACAGGATCACATTGCACACACTTGATCTTATTCACATACGTTTCACTAAGTTTCAGCAGTATTGGAGTTCGAATTCATTATTTGTTAGCAAGACAACTTTTATCAAAAACAGTCTATATTGGATTTGTGTTCTATCAGGCAGACAAGTGTTATGTATTCGGTCTACAGATCCCCTTCAGTTTCTTTACTGAGTGCGCTTAAATTTTCAAATTTCGCTATGGTGTTACAAATATATTGAACCCCCTTCTAAGTTTGTAAAGATTGCAACTTACTCTCTTTCAGTTGGTATCATAGCAGATTTCTATGCTTCTTTAGTATGTGGTCAAACGACCAGAAGAGAATCTCTGGAATGAGTGGCAAATGTTTTATGGTTGAGGGTTATTCAGTGATTAGGCCACTATTCTTTGATGTCACTAACTATCTTTATTGAAAAAAATGAATTCATGTATTTTTGTGTGCTCAAGATTGAATTTTGGAGGATTGTGAGCAAGGGTCCAATTGAGCTACTCGAGAATGAAGATATGTGGACTAGGGAACATATTCGAAGGTCAACACTAAATTGGAGTGCAATGAAGATGAAGGAGTGTGCAATCCATCCCAAAACGTTCTCCTACGTATCAATGTGCAAGTTTACTAAGGAGATGTGGGATAAATAGGAACTCATTTATGAAGATATACCTAAGGTAAGAGAAATTAAAACAAGCATGCTAGTTTCTGATTATGAAGTCTTTAAAATGAAATCTGATGAGACAATTTCTAAATTGTTTGTTAGATTCATGATATTGGTCAATAGCTTGAAACCGTGGGTAAACAATATATCAACAGTGACTTGGTTAGAAAAATCCTTAGATCACTTCCTTCTACATGGCACACTAAGGCAACTATAATAGAAAATTCAAGAATTTTGTCAATAATATCCTTAGATGAATTGATAGGGTCACTAATGATATATGGATTGAATCTTAAAAGAAATGAAGAAGAAAAAACCCATAGCCTTGAAAGCTTCTGCTAAATCTAAAATTTAAGTGAAAATAGTAGTGTGTCTAACAATGATGAAGAAGAGGATGAAATGACTTTGTTAACTAGATAGTTCAAAAAGTTCTTAAGGGTGAAAAGGAAGGGCCAAGATAAGAATAGATCCGTCATAAGAAAAACTTTATTTCAAACTCTGATTCAAATAAAGGATATGACATTGTAATTTGTTACGAATGTAGGATACCAAGACACATGGGAGAAGAATGTCCCAAGCTCAAGAAGAAGATCAAGAAAGAGAAATTCATAAAGTCAAAGACAATGCTAGTTGCTTGGAGTGACGAAGATAAAGATGAGGAAATGTCAGAAGTTGAAGAAAATGAAAATAACATTTGTCTGATGGCCAAAAGTGGAGAACACTGAGGTAAATTATTCGTTTGAAAGTTTTAGTGTTGAAGAATGGGAAGAAGCAAATACCATGTTGTTTGAGAAATTCACTGCATATAAAAGTGAGATAAAGTCTTTAAAAAGAAAAAGGAATAACATTGCGCATGATCATTCTCTCATTGAGAAACTTGAAGGTCTCAGTTCTGAAGTTATTAACTTGAAAGCTGAAAATGAGAGTTTTCATGTTCAGCTAGATGAATTTAAAGATAAAATTTGGGAAATTGAAAGAGAAGGTAAATTGATCACTGAACAACATGTTAATCTACAAGATGAAAATGTTAAACTTCAGGAGAAACTTAAACAGAGTCAAAATGAAGTCAAGGATAAAAGATATCCTATCAAAGTTTGTCAAAGGTCAGAAAAATCTAGACACTATGTTAGGAGTCAAATGAAGTCTAAATAAATAATGACTTGGATTTCACACTGAAAATAAAAAGGAAATTGGTACCTTAATGACCACATCCTATGTTCATAATACAAAGTCAATTAGAAAAAGCAAAATCTTCCTCCACAGAAAAACATGAAAGTTAAAAATCAAAATACAAAGAAGAAACAAACATACACTAGATATAACGGAACCTCAGGTTGACATATCGGTTATCATCAAGTTGATCGAACCCAATTCCGAAGAAACGTGAGTGGTCGATAAGGATATTTTAAATCTGTCAACTTGAACTTCAATAGGGGAATGAATTCCTATAGTTTCCAGAAGTTTTTCAAAAACCACAAAGAAGATCATACTTTCAACCTACCTTCTACAGAATTCCTTCATGTCATGTTTGTGGAAAATTGGACATGTGTGTAGACACCCAATTATGGTGTAAGGCCCTCAATTTTTGCCTTTTTCTTTTTGGAGTTTGGTCATGTATTATTTGAATGTTTTGTATATATATATGTGCACATGTGTATATGTATATATATATATATATGTGTGTGTGTGTGTGTGTGTGTGTGTGTGTGTGTGTGTGTGTTCAATTATGGTGTACATATTGCTTTTATTTAGTTGTGCATATGGTATTTAAATTGTACATTACTTTATATATATTTAGAGTAAGCATGAATGTTTACACAAATTTTGTGTTCTGGCCGAAAGACCAGTTGGCGTCAACATGCATGGACGTGCATGGGGATGTCAGTGTAAGGCCCTCTAATTTCCGTCGCATTATTTGTATTTATGTGTGTATGTTTGTACTTGTGTATGTATGTACATATTTACGTACGTATTAATTAGTATAATTACAAGTGCATGTGTTTATGTTAGATGTAAATAATGCATGTATTGCATGGTGATAGTATGGATATAATACCATATACATATTGCATGTATATATGCTCGGTATGCATGGTTTTCTGCATATTTCAGAATTCTGGCCGAAGGCCACCTTGGCGTCAAGCCCAGGCCGTTTAGGAGGTGTCAGCGTCCAGACATGGACGCCAACACTAATCCTGGCGTCCAGCGATATGGACGCCAATCTCTCTGCCTGCATGCGCAGCAGAGCTGCAAGCTTCTGAAACAAGGCAAGCCAACCATTGGGGATGTCCCCCAACGGCTCTGAAGACTGTCAAATCAGCATGGTGAGTGGGAGAGAGACCCTCCTTATGTCTGAACCCGAAATGGCCTCTCCCCACTCCTCCCTTCACCTTGCAAGAGGAGAAAAAGTGAGAAGAAAAACCCTAGAGAGAAAAACTGAGAGAAAACCCACTTTGGAACCCAAAAATCCATCAACCTGAGGATCTGCTCTGGAGATCTACTGCTTCAAGAAGGTAGCTGGATCAAAGGAGGAGGCTACCCGGACATCCCTCGGCGTGGAGATCATCCAGGAGCCCGGAGGAGAGATTGTTTGGAGGGCGTTCTGCACTTCTTGGGACAACCCAAGGAGGGCTTCACCAACACCCTAAACCCTTTGGAAGAATTTTTAAAAGGCAAGTGACCTATCCATGGTATTCCCGTATGTGTCTAGGTCGTTTCTATTATTTTTATAGATTTTTCCTCGAGTCCTAGACCCTCCCATTCACCCAAGTTTGAGAGCTCGGGTCTGTGTTTCTGCACAGACCTGATTCGACGGCAAGGTCCCTGGACGCCCAGATCATGCTTGGCGTCCATCGGCCCTGTCGCTGACACTGAGTCAGCGGCCAGAGACCGCCGCCAAGTTCCTCTGGACAGAACAGTGAGCTGTTCTTCCCTTCTTATACATTAATTTCGGTATGTTTTCCGTGATGAGGATATATGGTAATCCTATACTCTATGTATATTATCAATTGTAGTGTGTGAATGAGTGTGATGCGTGATGGTAAATGTAGGATAATTGTACCCCTTTAAACTTGTGAGCATGACTTGTAGATAATCTTGCAAATCCTTGTTCATGATTAGGATTAGTATGAATGTCTTGGTTTTGGTCTGATCATGAAGATTAGTGGGCCAGTATATGTGTTTGCAATTTTGGTAAATTATCCATGCTTGTGTAAATTGCTAATAAATCCGGCTCGGTAAAATAAAAGCATGCAAGAATGGTTGTGGTGAAATCCATAGATGTATGATTTAGGGAAATTTTGTATTCTTAAATCATGCATATATTAGTAGCCTCTGTTTAAACCAGTAAGTGGCAATTTGCAGGATATGTTAAACCCCATGTTAACTTAAGTTGTGAATAGTATGCTAAATAGGTGTTTTATTTTCTGTAAATTCTATTTAGCTCAGAAAACTCTGAAAATTTGAGTGTATGATCTTGGACCCGAAAACAGCATGTGGTTAAAATTTCAGGTCATTTGGACCAGTAAATAAGAAGTTATGTATTTTCATGCGAAATGTGATAATCTACGTATATTATCGTAATGTGATTAGTTATTGTCTAAAACCAACTTGATTGGTGAAATCACTGTGTGCTAAGCTCTTGAAATTCTGTAGTACCATGTTAGGAAAAACAAAGATATTCATGTGAGTGAGGAAGTGAATGTGATGAAAAGTGTGAAGTGTAAAACCATGTGTAAAGCGGTAAATGTGTAAATGTGCAACTGTGCCAATGTGACACTGCTTCCGTAGCGGGCAGTGGAGCTGTATCAGGGAAAAGTCCCCCTGAGAAAGTTCAATGTGTAAGTGACCCTAAGGGCATTAGGGGTAAATCCTGGAGGTGGACAAGTACCACTGGTTAGGGTGGAGACTTGTTCTCCCGGTCTGCGCAGTCCAACAGTCGCCATTGGAATGCCTAGATGGCGTCTATGTGTAATGTGATGTGTATATGTCCTTCTTTGGTGGTTTGGGCTATGTGTCACGGCACCTAAAATGTGTAATGTGATGTGTATATGTCCTTCTTTGGTGGTTTGGACTATGTGTCACGACACCTAAAATGTGTAATGTGATGTGTATATGTCCTTCTTTGGTGGTTTGGACTATGTGTCACGGCACCTAAAATGTGTAATGTGAAATGTGTAATGTGTATGTGTACATGTGTAAATGTGTAAGTGATAATGTGAATGTGTATGTGTAAAGTGTAACCATGTGAAAGTGGAAACTTGTGTAAAGAAAATGTGAAACTCAAAATGTGAAGATGCGTTATTGAAAGCCATGTGAGACAAATCTGAAAGCATGTGAAATCAGTGAATTTATGCTATTATCATTATGTTAGTATGTGCAAAGATGTCTAGAACCCATGTTAGGGATAATTGGTGAAAACGGGTATAAGATAGCATGATTGTTTGATCACATGATATGTTTTATGCAATAATGTAGCTTTCATGTATAGGTTTACAGCCGTTAAACCATGTGAAATCAGCAACCTAAAGCATGTGAAAATGTTATGTATGCACTTAAGGACATGTGAAATCCATGCTAATTGTGTTTCCCCTTTCATGTATGTAAAACGTTCATGTTGGTAGCTCTCATGTTTTAGCTCTTTAAAGATTAGAGTTTCATGAGTAAATTGAATAGAGATCATGTGATAGGTGAATTTTATTTTTTTGGAAATCTGAAAGCATGATTCATGTATAAAATAGTAAAACTTTCATGATAGGTTGAATCTTGAATTGACTAGCAAGCCATGCGTTGAAAATTGTAAATGTGCATGTAGAAACCACTAGGACTTGTACGTGTATATCATGAGTAGTGTTTCTTGCTGAGTCTCTGAACTCACTCCTTGCTTCGGCGTACAGGTGTAGTTGGTGACGTGGCACCTTCGGAGGAGGTAGCAGAGACGGACTCCGAGCGCGGAGATTAGCTAGCTTTGGAGTTTCTTTGAGATTGTGTATTTCATAAGTATGTAATTTGAACATTGTATTAGAGTATTATGAAAAGGATGTAAAAGTGTGGACATTATGTATTTCCATTTCAGCAATTTAATTTATGTGAACTTTAGTTCCTTTTATGTTAATTGCGAATTGCATGTATGTTTAATGTGGATGATGAATGAATGGAGACAGTTGTCTTTTACTTCCGCTACTCTGTTGTATATTCGCGTGTATCTCAGCTGTATGTATCGTTTGGGTAAATGTCCCACTGTGGCAGCACTCGCTATACCGACGTGGGTTGGTATAACCGTACCGGTATACTGAGGGCCGTCACAGAGATTGGTATCAGAGCGACCGGTTGAGATTACACATGAATATACCTAAGTCATCATCCCCATTGCATGCTAAGTATGTCCACATGTGTAAAAAACACTAATAAGAAATGAAAGATAGATAAGAAAATGGTTAGAGAAATTAGTAACCTAGCTCTAATAGTGGCTGAAATTTTATTACGGCTATGGCTTCCCGTGGACGACGTGGAGGTGTGCCAGCTCGCGACGACGAGCAGAGGCGTGAGGAGCAGGCGGAGCAGCAGGCCCCGGCCCCACAGGGTCCTGTGCTTCCCCCACCACCGCCAGTGGACTATGGAGTATTCATGCAAGGTCTGGTGCAAGCCATGCAGACGCAGGCCCACACCCAGGCAGCACTCCAGGCCCAGTTGGAGGCCCAGGTAGAATAATGAAACAACCTAGTAGTTTGCTATTTAGATTGTGTGATATTGTGTTTATTGTATATTGTTTATTGTTTAATGTAGCAGGCTCAGGCCCCAGCTCAAAACCATGGTGGACCTTCCATCATGGAGCGATTCAAGAGGATGACCCCACCCTCTTTTAAGGGGGAGAGTGATCCGCTAATGGCAGAAAGCTGGATGAGGGAGACGGAGAAAATCTTCCGAGCTATCAGGTGTCCTGATGAGGACAAGGTGACATTAGCCACCTACATGCTACAGGTATGCTTTAGTTATGCTTGTATGTTGTTTGTCAAGTTAGAATTTGTTAGTTAGTGCTTATGAAGGTGTATTGCAGGAGAGAGCTGATGTATGGTGGTCCTCCCTACTTCGTACACGCTTTGAGGACGGAGCAGTAGATGTGGCGTGGGATGCGTTCGTGAGGCTCTTCCGAGCCAAGTTCGTCCCAGAGCATATCCAGGACAAGATGGAGAAAGAATTCCTTTCCCTGATGCAAGGATCAATGACCGTCCTGGAATACGAGGCAAGGTTTTCTGAACTTTCTAAATATGCACCGCATATAGTAGAGGATGAGCGCAGGAAGACCAAGAAATTCGTGATGGGTCTCAAACCATCACTGAGGACGAGACTCGTGGCGTTCGACCACCGCACGTTAGACGAGGCCCTCAGCGCAGCCTGCAGGCAGGAGGGAGAAATGGAGCAATATCTGGAGGAGAAGAAGGCTTCGCAGAAGAGGCCGGCAGCGACATTCCAGCGGCAGGATAAGAAGAAAACGGTGTACCAGACACCGCAGAAATCAGTGGCAGTCAGCAACTCTCAGGTACCTTCTATACGTTCCCCTGGTGCGAAGAAAGAGTGTCCCCATTGTGGGAAGACCCATGGAGGTTCCGAGTGCTGGTTAGTAGCGGGTAGATGCTTAAAGTGTGGGAGCAGCGACCACAAGATCAAAGATTGCCCAAGACTTCAGCAAGGAGCTCAGCGTGGAGCGCCAGCACCAGCAGTAGCGGCAGCCGCGCCAGCTACAGGAAGACCAGGAAGGCCTCGAGCCCCAGCTCGAGTGTTTGCTTTAGCTCGCGAGGACGCCGAGCAGGCGGAGCATGTCACCGAAGGTACATTTTTACTTTTCGGTGTGCACGCTAGGGTTTTGTTTGATACGGGTGCTACTCACTCGTTCATTTTGAGCGGTTCTCTAGGCAGTTAGCCCTAGAGTCAGGCATAGAGTCTGAGGAGTTAGAGGTCCCTTTGTCTGTGCACACCCCTGTGGGTACGGTATCGACTAGGAAATGCATTCCGTCGTTACCTATGTGTATTGAGGATAGATTCCTAGATGGGTGTTTCTTCTTGCTAAGGATGAAGGACTATGATTGTATCCTTGGTCTGGATTGGCTAGAGGAGCACTATGCGTTAGTGGATTGTCGTAGGAAGAAGATTGTTTTCCACATTCCTGGTGAGGATGAGTTCTCTCATCCCTTGCCAAAGAACTTAGCGGGAAAGTTAGTTATCTCTGCCATGAAGGCGATGCGCATGGTGAACAAGGGTTGTGACGCATTTCTTGCCAGCGTTATGCTAGTACCCGATGCTGGTTCGTCACTGACTCTTGCAGAGATCGATGTGGTGCAGGATTTTCCAGATGTCTTTCCCGACGACTTGTCTGGATTGCCACCGGATAGGGAGATAGAGTTCACTATAGAGTTGCTTCCAGGCACCTCTCCTATCTCGAAGGCCCCATATCGGATGGCTCCTGCAGAATTAGCCGAGTTGAGGAAGCAATTGCAAGAATTGCTTGATAAGGGATTCATTCGCCCTGTTGCCCGGTTGGCTAACCCAGAGGGGGGGTGAATGGGTCTTTAAAATTTATCTGATAAAAACCTGAACTCAACAAACATAAGAGTTCTTGAAAGGGATTAGTAATGGTTAGTAGAAACAACAATCACACAAAGAAGACAATCACACAACACAGATTTATCCTGGTTCGGATCTCCTCTCCTTAGGAGTCCTATGTCCAGTCCCTGAGCAATCCTCAGGATTTCACTAACTGGGGTACAGTCCCCCTATGGACAAAAAACAACCACCCAGCTTAGCTGGTCTTCCTTCACCCCTGAAGGGAACACAACACCTGGCAACACCAGGTCTTCCTTCACGCACGAAGGGAAAAACACCACCCTGGAAACACCAGGTCTTCCTTCACACACGAAGGGAATAACACCACCCTGGAAACCACCAGGTCTTCCTTCACACACGAAGGGAATAACACAGGAAAATTCTTGAGAGAAAAAGACTAGCCCCTAGATCAAGCTTTTACAAAACTCAATCTGAAGCTACACCCACTGAGAGACGAAGATCTACACAAAGTGCACTCTCTCAGAACTAAACTAGCTCTTCCTTAATTTTTCTTCTCACAGCACAGGGAGCTAAGAGCCAAGATCGAAAAGAATGAATTTCTGGCTTTAGAGAAAAATTTGAAGACTTGAAAGCTGCAGAGTTCTAGCCGCTCTTCAATATGAATTGAATTTCTCTACTTTGATTTCTTGCAAGCTTCATCTTGTATTTGTATCTCCGATTTGAATGAGGACAAAGAGATGACCGTTGTCTCACAGCTTTGGTGTACGTTAGACTGAAGTTTTGTGGAAGCTTCCTGTCAACAGTCTTTTGTTCTTTGGAGCACGCAAAGAGATAAGATCTTCTGAGTTTGCTTGTAGTTCCTTCTGTGTCCGTTGTTGTAGGATAGTACATCCTTAAGGTCTGCAAGGTTGAGCTTTAATGGTAGACAGCTATACTATCTCCAGATGTCAATCAACGTCAAAGCAGATAGACACAAATATAGTAGTAATACTTTATCGTTCTAAAAGATGCATGCAGAGTATACACCAGAATGGAAGATATGTTCTGTGTCCATGCGATGATACGTTCAGTCTTTATTAAATGCATGGCAGTCAATCAGACGAGATGCGACTTTGACTATTCAACGTAGATTAAATCAAGGAAAAAAAACGTTTAATCAAATGGAAACATGACTTATGCAGTCGTTGTGAAATTTGATAGAATCGTTATGATCAAGTTGCTGTAGACTGATAAGAAGTCGTATGATAACTTATGAATCGTTATCACAACCAAGTCGTTCTATAACAGATGATAAAAGAAATCGTTATGAAACATGGCAAGTCGTTGTAGCTCTCAAAAGAAATCGTTATGAAACATGGCAAGTCGTTGTAGCTCTCAAAAGATATCGTTATGACAACTTACAGAGTCGTTATGACGAGCAAGTCGTTATAACTTCTGAAGAAGTCGTTACGATAACTTACAGAGTCGTTATAATGAGCAAGTCGTTATAACTTCTGAAGAAGTCGTTACGATAACTTACAGAGTCGTTATAATGAGCAAGTCGTTGTAACTTTCTAAAGAAATCGTTATGACAACTTACAGAGTCGTTATGACGAGCAAGTCGTTATAACTTCTGAAGAAGTCGTTACGATAACTTACAGAGTCGTTATAATGAGCAAGTCGTTATAACTTCTGAAGAAGTCGTTACGATAACTTACAGAGTCGTTATATGAGCAAGTCGTTATAACTTCTGAAGAAGTCGTTACGATAACTTACAGAGTCGTTATATGAGCAAGTCGTTATAACTTCTGAAGAAGTCGTTATGATAACTTACAGAGTCGTTATAATTTCTGAAGAAGTCGTTATGGCTCTTCTGAGAAAAGATGTATGTAAGACTTACCACAAATGCTTGACTTTCTTTGGGTAATTCCTGTGCTTATGGCTAGATAAACAAGGTTAGAGAAACTTTTGACAGTGTTTTGTTTATCACCAAAATAGGCAAGTAATAATTTAAAAGTACATGGGGATGGACTGTTCATCACGCCCTAGTGTTTCCCCTTGGGGCGCACCTGTATTATTCGTCAAGAAGAAAGACGGGTCACTTTGGTTGTTATTGATTATAGGAAGTTGAACCAAGTGACTGTGAAGAACAGGTATCCCTTACCTCGGATTGATGATCTGTTTGACCAGTTACGAGAGGCATCCGTCTTTTCTAAGATTGACTTGCGATCTGGTTATCATCAGTTGATGATTCGGAGTGAGGATGTGTCCAAGACGGCATTTAGAACCCGTTATGGACATTATGAGTTTTTGGTCCTTCCTTTGGATTGACCAACGCCCCTGCAGCGTTCATGGATCTCATGAACCGGGGGTTTAGTCCGTATTTAGATAGCTTTGTTGTTGTGTTATTGATGCGTGTTGGTCTATTCTTGGATGAGGCCACACATCGTCAGCATTTGAGGTTAGTCTTAGAGGTTTCCGTGAGCACAAGCTGTATGCGAAGTTCAGCAAGTGCGAGTTCTGGTTGCGCGAGGTTCATTTTCTCGGGCATGTTATCTCCGGCGCTGGTGTAGCTGTTGATCCAGCAAAAGTCCAGGCAGTTATGGATTGGGAGATTCCCAGGACCCCTTCGGAGATTCGTAGTTTCCTTGGGTTAGCTGGTTACTATTGGCGATTCATTGAGGGTTTCTCATCCATCGCCGCCCCTTTGACAAAGCTGACCAGAAAGGGTGAGAAGTTCGTATGGTCTGAGGCATGTGAGCGCAGCTTTCAGCTATTGAAGGCTAAGCTTACTTCTGCTCCGGTATTGGTATTTCCTAGTGGTCTAGAAGGTTTTGCCATTTATACGGATGCATCTCAGATTGGTTTAGGCTGTGTGCTCATGCAACAAGAAAGGGTAGTGGCTTATGCTTCTCGTCAGTTGAAGGAGCATGAGAGGAACTATCCGACTCATGACTTGGAGCTCGCAGCTGTGGTCATGCACTAAAGATCTGGAGGCACTATCTTTATGGTGTCAGATTTGAGGTGTTTACCGACCACAAGAGCTTGAAGTATCTTTTCTCCCAAAAGGAATTAAACCTGAGGCAGAGAAGATGGATTGAGTTCTTGAAGGACTATGACTTCGACCTTCAGTATCATCCTGGAAAGGCGAACGTCGTAGTTGATGCTCTAGTAGGAAGTCTTCTCTCCAGCAGGATTGGAAGATGTTGGAGGATGCAGCGTGCTCTATGGACCGAGTTAGAGCATCGTTGTGTCGGCTTTGTAGCTCAGCTATCCCTTAGATCCTCAGTCTTGGATGAGGTGATTGAGCAGCAGAAAGCGATCCTAGATTGTTAGAGTTAGTGGGTAAGGCGGGCATTGCTCGTGATGAGGACGGTGTGATTAGATTCAGCACCGTGTTTGTGTCCCGATGTGGTAGATGTCCGTGAGCATGTGTTAGCGGAGGCTCATAGATCGTGATTATCTATTCATCCGGGTAACACTAAGATGTATCAAGACCTGAAGAGATCGTTTTGGTGGTCCGGCATGAAGAAGGATGTTGCGGATTTGTGTCTAGATGTCTAGTATGTCATCAAGGTGAAAGCCGAGCGGCAGCGACCATCCGGCTTATGCAGAGGATGGATATCCCCGTATGGAAATGGGAAGCTGTCACTATGGACTTCGTTTCGGGTTGCCTCGATCTAGAAGGGGCAATGACTCGATTTGGGTAGTTGTAGATAGATTCTCGAAGACTGCTCATTTCTTTCCTATGAAGAAGGAAGCAGTCAGTAGAGAGTTTAGCTAGATTGTATGTTAGCGGTATCATTAGATTGCATGGTGTGCCGAAGTCGATCATTCGGATCGAGATCCGAAATTACTTAGATGTGGAAAGGTCTTCAGGATGCGTTAGGATCGGAGCTTAGGCTTAGTTCGGCGTTCATCCCCAGACCGATGGACAGTCCGAGAGGACTATCCAGACGCTCGAGGATATGTTGAGAGCGTGTGTTCTGGATTGGAAGACGATGGGAGCGTCATTTACCTCTTGTGGAGTTCGCATACAACAACAGCTTTCATGCTAGTATTGGTATGGCTCCATTCGAGGCGTTGTATGGTAGGCCCTGCAGATCTCTTTATGTTGGGAGGAGACTGGTGATAGGCAGTTGATCGGACCGGAGTTAGTTCAGGAAACTTCGGATAAGATTCAGCTTATCAGGAAAAGGCTTGTTGCGGCACGGATAGGCAGAAGAGTTATGCCGACAACAGAAGAAAGGATTTGGAGTTCGAGGTTGGCGATCATGTCTTCTTGAAGATATCGCCTACTCGAGGTGTTGTCAGATTTGGCAGGCATAGCAATCTAAGCCCTAGATTCATTGGCCCATATGAGATTCTCAAAAGTTTGAGGCAACGTGGCGTACGAGCTAGCATTACCCCCAGCTTTGGCTAGCGTTCACCCTGTATCTACGTATCTATGCTCAGGAAGTATGTCCGAGATCCATCTCATGTGATTAGTCATGAGCCGTGGAGATCCAGCCAGATCTTTTCGTATGTCGAGCAACCAGTAGCCATTCTTGACCGGAAGTTCAGCATGTCCGGAACAAGAGTATCGCGTCGGTGAAAGTTCTATGGCGGAACTTCTCACGTGAGGAGGCTACGTGGGAGCTGAGGATGGATGAAGAAGAGTATCCCCTTTTGTTTGAGTAGTGTCGTTTTCTAACTTCGAGGACGAAGTTTCTTTAAGGGGGAGAGGGTGTAAGGCCCTCTAATTTCCGTCGCATTATTTGTATTTATGTGTGTATGTTTGTACTTGTGTATGTATGTACATATTACGTACGTATTATTAGTATAATTACGTGTGCATGTGTTTATGTTAGATGTAAATAATGCATGTATTGCATGGTGATAGTATGGATAAATACCAATACATATTGCATGTATATATGTCGGTATGCATGGTTTTCTGCATATTTCAGAATTCTGGCCGAAGGCCACCTTGGCGTCAAGCCCAGGCCGTTTAGGAGGTGTCAGCGTCCAGACATGGACGCCAACACTAATCTGGCGTCCCAGCGATATGGACGCCAATTCTCTGGCCTGCATGTGCAACAGAGCTGCAAGCTTCTGAAACAAGGCAAGCCACCATTGGGGGATGTCCCCCAACGGCTCTGAAGACTGTCAATCAGCATGGTGAGTGGGAGAGAGACCCTCCTTATGTCTGAACCCGAAATGGCCTCTCCCACTCCTCCCTTCACCTTGCAAGAGGAGAAAAAGTGAGAAGAATGTGATGAAAAGTGTGAAGTGTAAACCATGTGTAAAACGGTAAATGTGTAAATGTGCAACTGTGCCAATGTGACACTGCTTCCGTAGAGGGCAGTGGAGCTGTATCAGGGAAAAGTCCCCCTGAGAAAGTTCAATGTGTAAGTGACCCTAAGGGCATTAGGGGGAAATCCTGGAGGTGGACAAGTACCACTGGTTAGGGTGGAGACTTGTTCTCCCGGTCTGCGCAGTCCAAGAGTCGCCATTGAATGCCTAGAGGCGCTATGTGTATGTGATGTGTATATGTCCTTCTTTGTGGTTTGGGCTATGTGGCACCTAAAATGTGTATGTGATGTGTATGTCCTTCTTTGGTGGTTTGGACTATGTGTCACGGCACCTAAAATGTGTAAGTGATGTAATGTCCTTCTTGTGGTACTATGTGTCATGGCACCTAAATGTAATGTGAAATGTGTAATGTGTAGTGTCCATGTGTAAATGTGTAAGTGTAATGTGAATGTGTAGGTGTAAAGTGTAACCATGTGAAAGTGGAAATGTGTAAAGAAATGTGAAACTCAAATGTGAAGATGCGTTATTGAAAGCCATGTGAACAAATCTGAAAGCATGTGAAATCAGTGAATTTATGTATTATCATCATGTTAGTATGTGCAAAGATGTCTAGACCCATGTTAGGGATAATTGGTGAAAACAGGATAAGATAGCATGATTGTTGATCACATGATATGTTTTATGCAATAATGTAGCTTTCAGTATAGGTTTACAGCCGTTAAACCATGTGAAATCAGCAACCTAAAGCATGTGAAAAGGTTATGTATGCACTTAAGGACATGTGAAATCCATGCTAGTTGTGTTTCCCCTTTCATGTATGTAAAACGTTCATGTTGGTAGCTCTCATGTTTTAGCTCTTTAAAGATTGAGTTTCATGAGTAAATTGAATAGAGATCATGTGATAGGTGAATTTTATTTTTTTGAAATCTGAAAGCATGATTCATGTATAAAATGTAAAACTTTCATGATAGGTTGAATCTTGAATTGACTAGCAAGCCATGTGTTGCAAATTGTAAATGTGCATGTAGAAACCACTAGGACTTGTACGTGTATATCATGAGTAGTGTTTCTTGCTGAGTCTCTGGACTCACTCCTTGCTTCGGCGTACAGGTGTAGTTGGTGACGTGGCACCTTCGAGGAGGTAGCAGAGACGGACTCCCGAGCGCGGAGATTAGCTAGCTTTGGAGTTTCTTTGAGATTGTGTATTCATAAGTATGTAATTTGAACATTGTATTAGAGTATTATGAAAGGATGTAAAAGTGTGGACATATGTATTTCCATTTCAGCAATTTAATTTATGTGAACTTTAGTTCCTTTTATGTTAATTGCGAATTGCATGTATGTTTAATGTGGATGATGAATGAATGGAGACAGTTGTCTTTTATTTCCGCTACTCTGTTGTATATTCGCGTGTATCTCAGCTGTATGTATCGTTTGGGTAAATTTCCCACTGTGGCAGCGCTCGCTATACCGACGTGGGTTGGTATAACCGTACCGGTATACTGAGGGCCGTCACATCAGCGTCCATCGATGGACGTTAACTCCTTGTAGGCGCCAAGTATGTGGATGTCTATCTCCCAGATTTGTTGCGTTTCAGATCTGGAAACGCTCGCGATTTTCTTCGCCCCAGTTTTTTGGAAACCGTCTTCCAACGTTGATACCCTTCTAAACGAGTCCTTAATCCCTTTAGCCTATAAAATACCTTTCATAGGGTGCAGTTAGGTCCTTTTGGCTTTTTGCCAAAACCCTAGAAACTGTGTGCGAAACTTGAACTTTGAGGCTTTGGATCGGGTGACTTGGTGCGTTTCCTGGCAATCTTCATCAACCGGGAGACTCTTTGAACATCGAGGAAGGCTTCCCCGACTCCGGCGTGCTTCATCCATCAACACATAAGCCGAATCGAGGGGAGATTGGAGGACTTCTTCGCTTGGCTGAGGAGAGCTTCTCCGGAAAATTAATCGCATCTAGCAATTTTTAAGAGGCCAGTAACCTGTGTATATCATTCCTGCCCATGTCTAGTAGGTCCTAGGAATTTTACAGATTTTTACTCGTGTCCTGGAACCTCCATCCACCATTGTTTCTGTGTTCTGTCTGTGTTTGTACAAACAAGAACTTAATGGCAGCATCTGATGCCGTTAAGATCCAGGGTTGGCGGCCACCTTTTGTGCCGTTAACTCATGTTGGCGGTAGTACCTGTGCCGCCAAGTTCATTAGGTTTTTGACTGAATGCATGTCTGATCCCTGTGGCATACTCCCCGAATTTCTGAACATGAGTATATGCTGTAGAAATTTTATATGGTCAAGTATGTCCAGTGGAACATGCCTTGTGATTATGTTGAATTTTCATATGCTGTACTAATTATTAAAATTCTTGAAATAAAATGTTATGCATGATTTGACCTTATTAATCACTGTTTACATAGATCCATGTTAAACTAAAGCTTCAAAAAATTTCTATGGGTCATATACATATGTTAGGTCACATCATGAGAATTGAATGAATTTCTGCTTACTATGCAATTATTAGAATTTCTGGAAATAGAACAGTGAGCGTGAATTACCTGTTTTAATTACAAATAAGATGTATGGTGCATGTGAACATGTCAGAAATTTTATGTGAATACAACTGTAAATACATATTCTGGAACTACTAAATACATTTGTAATACTGTAATTATGTTAATTGGTTTCTTGGTAAATTGTAGAACACTCATTCTAATTATTATAATTTGTGTAGGTTTCTAAAAAATCTGAAAATTTGTATGTGTGATGATAAACCTGTGAGTAGTATGTGGTAAAAAGTTTGTACTGATTGGATAACAGAAAGGTTATTTCGGATTTAATATAGAAAAATGACCATGTTGAGTATGCTAATGTGATTGTTTATAATTCAGTAAATGCAGCATGATTAGGATTAAGTTTATGACCTGTTTAACACTGTGAATAGTAGCATATTATTAGATTAACTGAAAACTAGGTAATTGTGTACAAGTGAGTGCAATGGTGTAATTTAGTGCATGTGAATATTATGAACAATGAGAATAATATGAAAAGTGTGTAAACTGTGCCATGTGTGACACTGCTACCATAGAGGGTTATGGAACTGTACTGTAGTAAAGTCCCTACGGGAAAGTTCAATGTGAGTAATATCCTAGGGGCAAATAGGATGAAATCCTAGAGGTGGACAAGTACCACTGGTTAGGGTGGAGAGTGCTTCTCCCGGTTTTGCGCCGTTAACCAAGATCCATTACTGCATTGCCTAGGTGATGGATAAGTGTATGTGTTATGTGTGTCCTTCTAGTGGTGGTTTGGACTATGTGTCATGGCATTTAAATGTGAAAATGTGAATAAGTGTAAGTGAATTATGAAATTTGCAAAGTGTAAATGAGTGTGTGAATGTGTTAGCATGTGAACAAATGTAAAACATTGTAATTATGTTTAATTTATGTTAAAACAGCAAGTAAATGGTGCATATAATTGTAGTAAATTCATGAGAGTTAAAATAGAATCCATGCTAGGTGTGATGCTTACATTATGTGTAATTCCATGTTTAGGTTGTGTACATTGTAATATGATTTGAATGGGTTTTGAATTGCTTAAGTATGTTATTAAAATGTGTAGAAAGTATGTTATAGGTGTAGACACCCATTTCTGACCATAAGTCGAGCAAATCCCTTGTCGTATTATTGATGCCCCTACGTTGGCTCATCATCGTCAAGCTGGCTTTCTCTGATCATGACATTATTTCCATTTGTTCATCGCCCTGGAGGACCCTTCCTGGTCAAATCAATCTCTTCCACTATAAAGCTCTCTGAGTATAAGATCCGATATTTCATCCCAAGGCTGTGCATGGCTGATTGGACGCATTACATGCCAAAATGCAGAAAGACCAGAAGGCGACAGGCCCTAGGTCGCCTTCCTGAAACGACAGCCCCTATGTCGTCTTTATAATTCACATTTTAAATCTCAAAAAATCGCAAAATGACTTAAGTTACTTTCCATATGAGAAGGCGACATATCGAGCAGTCGCATTCAGAAGGCGACACGTTGGCCGTCGCATTATGAACCTTAAACAGGAAACTCAATCCGAAGCCAACTTGGACCCATGCTATTGATGGTAATCGCTTCATTTAGACGTCTAAATCACGTCCAAATCCTCTCAAATTCGGAGGAGACCTTCCTAACATATCCCTTTCAAAGTTTCAATAGCCCTTGCACATCCATACTTACCCAGAGTCGGACTCTTGCCCATTATTCCTCTCAGACCCGAGTTGGGAATAATCACCCATAAGTATCTCATCTCTGCATCTTTTTGGGCAAGGCCGATTCTTTAGTTCGCTGAGCAAGAGAGCTTCATCTTCCACGAAGAGAGTTCTCCGTCCAGATGATCAGCAAGAGCACTCCAGGGCGTTTTCCCATCGTCTACACAATCTCCTCTTCCTCTCTTCTTCTTTTATTTCATTCATTCATACATGCATAGCTTTGTTTTCTTCATAGTTTTATTTAGATCACGACACACACACCTATTCTTAACACCCACAGGGGTTAAATGCCCCAATCTTGTGAGTTCCTCCCATAATAGTTCATGTTCATGTGTTTTTCATTGAATAGATCATCTACACACGAATTCTAATGGGTTTCTTGTTTGTTTAAATCACTTTGGCAAGTGTTTGAAGGTCAGGGCAAGGTGAGGCTCTTTCCCCTCGGCCGGCTGAGGAGCAGGAAGACGAAGAATCCACATCTCCATCCACTGAAGAGGAAGGCGACAACTGTTGTCGCGATTAAGAGGCGCCTTGCCTACGTCGCGTTCACATTAAAAGCACGCGCGACGTTCGCCTGTCGCATTATCAGGTACGCCTTCCCCTTTATCTTTTCCTTTCCAGGTAGT
Source organism: Colocasia esculenta (assembly GCA_014218235.1). Lineage (NCBI taxonomy): Eukaryota > Viridiplantae > Streptophyta > Magnoliopsida > Alismatales > Araceae > Colocasia > Colocasia esculenta. The sequence goes on along the minus strand of CM024765.1, from coordinate 25,297,647 downwards.
CAGCCCTCCCTCTGAATATCAAGAGGGACTGCATTGGTGGCGATCATGGTCAGTTCCTAATCCCTACATCTTCACAATCAATTCAAAGGGGATACAAATCCCGTGATTACACCTTTTGGCGATCACGGTGGGACTCTTGTGCCCATCACGCTTGTTCTTCCTTTCCCTGTCGTCCCTATCATCTAACAGGTGTGTTGTGTGGTTAGTTTTCCCTTCTTTGGTTTTCTTCCTTTGATTTTATCAGTGTTCTGCGGTTCTGGGTGAGAAGGCGACACGATCAACGTCGCGATCCAAATAGCGACACAAGGCCCGTCGCGATCAGGTCAGTACATAGTATCCTTCCTTGTCTATTTCTGTCTTCTGTGTGCTGTGCGGAAGACGACGTAGGCTGCGTCGCGATACAAGAAGGCGACACAATCAGCGTCTCTACCAGGTACGCACTCTGCCCGTACACATTTTGCATTATTTAAAGATTTGTTGAGCCTGTAAAGAACGCGACGAGGCTTGTGTCGCGTTAAAGGAGGCGACGGGGTTCTTGTCGCAATTAGGTCAGTACCTTGTTTTTCTGAGCTTCCTTGCAAATTTGGGTTTACTTTTACATACTCCATCCATAGTCCATCACATCATGCTTATTCCATGCTTTTGAGAGATTGATGAGTATTGTATGCTATAGGATTGTGTGATTTTCCGTGCATAATTAGGGTCTAATTGCTCTCTGTCCACCGCGAGAAGGAAAGTGACAGTCTCAGCGTCGCGACCTTGGTCGCGACATAGTCCTTGTCGCCTTCTTCCTCTGAGAGCAATTAGCCCTAATTCTTGTTGTGTTAGTATTAGCTTATAATATTGCATGCACTCCGGTGCACATAGGATTCACATACATCTTTCCACATTCGTAGTATAGGTTTCCTCCTCAGCGACGCTCGCTCTCTCGGCCACATACTCCTTGTGTCCGACTAGAGCACTCGCTTGAGGGCCTCCGTAAGTCCCCGCTGACCGTGGATTCCCACACGGTCGCCGGGCTGGTTGTACCCGTCGCCACCTAGGATCGAGTCTAAAGATCATTTGGTAAGGTTGAGAGAACCCTAGTCATACCCGAAGTTGGAAGCCTTCTCCCATTTAGGAAACCCTTCCTTACTCGGAGAGAACTTGCTAAAAGACAAATCACTAAAAGGCAAATTCGAATCAATTAAAAGAAACCATCATCATTGCCAACTGCTTGCTTTGGGTGAGACATTTCTCTTTCCTTTTGTCTGCATAGGATTGCTTGTTTAGGAACTAAGAGTCTGTCTAGGTTAGGTTGCCTCTCTCAAGTCTGGAAAGGCTTTCCCGTCTCTCTGCACCCACTTTCCAAACATGGAGTCATTCTTGAACCCAATCTACAATAGTGAGAATCCGGACACTGCCTTCCTCATGCTTCCCAGGATTACGAGGAGTCCCTCCCCCATGATCTCTTTGACGAGGTGACCCGGCCTTGGGTCGCTACCGTCCATACCTCTGAGGGTCGCCGTCGTCGAACGAGGGCAGCCCGTCTCAAACACCATCCTCCTCAGTCGGATGATCAAGCCGCTCACTCTTGCTGCGCTTAATTCCCCAGCTTGATCAGTCCCAAATCCAGACCCTCATGACGGCCCTCAAAGGAAGGCCGCTTCCTCCCTCACCTAGAGCGGCGCGTCACGCCCCGCAGCAGCTACCTCCGGCCCCCACGTTGCCATGGGACAAGCCGACAACACGCCATATCCGCCGCGGGCCATCCGGTTCACGCCTTTGAGTCGGAGCACTACCTGCCCCGTGAGTCGAGGCCCCGCTCTCCGCCGTATCAGCCATGTTATTCCCCTCATCGTCCTGAGCCACGCGCCAGGCTACCTCTCATGCCTCGTCCATATGCACGCTCAGCCATCCGCCGCACGGACATGATGTCCGAATGGGCATCCATCAAGAAGGAGCTCCAAGAGCTCCGAAGCAAGTCGACCCTAGGCAGCACCACGATGTGCACATGCCAAATTTCAATGGCCTATGGGTCCCCTCTCCATCCGAGCTGCCGAAGTACCGCAAATACAACGGCTCAGGCAATCCCTATACCCACATCAAAGACTTCATCTATGAGTCCGCCTCCTACCAGCATGATCGCCGCCTCATGGCATATCTCTTCCGTCGGTCGCTGGACGGGCACGCCCTAGATTGTTTCTATTCCCTGCTACCTGAGGATGCCGAGACTTTCGCTGTCGTGAAGGCCAGTTCCTCGAACAATTCCAAACAGGGTCGGCCCGAATACTCCCTTACAGATCTCATGGCTGAGAAGATGAAGTCGGATGAGGATTTTGCCTCGTACGCCGATAGGTGGAGGCAAATGGCCACCAGAGTTCCGGATACCTTCCAGAGGGGAGAAGGTGAAGATCATCATCGCCAATGCCACGCCTGCCTACAGAAACATCCTGGCGATGAATGACATCACCACCATGCATCAACTCTACAGCCGGGCCCGGTTTATCCAAACCTAGCTCAAAGACTCTCCCATCCACTCCATGTTCGAACCCCAGAAATCTCGGTTCCAAAGAAAGCCTCAGGGGCCAGTCATTGAGGGCGTCCAAGTGAATGAGCAAGTGAGCGCGTTCAACCCTGCCGGCCAAAGCCAAAATCGTCAACCGTACAATGCCGTCAGAACCCTACCCAGCCGCCACAAGGGCAGCCGCCACGCCAATACAACCAAGTGCCACCTCCTGATGGCTCTCAGCAAAGGCGTCCCATGGGCCCTAGGAGAGCTCACTACCCACCATTGCCGGAGACACTCTCCGACATATTCTTGGCCTTGCTCTCCACTGACGCCATTAGGCTCCCTCCTGAGAGACCCCTGAACCCGAGCGTGGATCAAACTCGGTACTGTGTATTCCACCGGCAGCCTGGTCATATCATCGACCAGTGTTTTACATTCAAGGATCTGGTATATGACTTGCATGAGCAGCACAGGATAGATTGGACAGCCCTCCGACAGGTGATCGAAGATATCAAGGAGAGGCAGAGGCAACAGCAGTAGCAGAGGCAACAACGTTAACCACCCCCTCAACAACAACAATAGCAGCAACACCAGCAGCCGTTGCAGGACCTCGGGATCGTCCACAATCCATTACCCAACCATCCACCAGCTCTGAACCCACCACCACAGTAGCCTGCCCAGGTAAACCCCATCGTCCACCACCCCTTCTCCGCAAGCAAACTGGATGTACGATGATGAATCAACATTCAGCAGATGATGGCCATTAACCAATATCCTGTCCAATCCCAAACAAACCCAGCCTACACGGCCCCAGTCAGTCCCTCCTGTAGTTTCCATGGCCAACGCCGTCATACTGCCGTTAGTTCAGCATCCGCGCCAGTTGTTAGCTCACCCATCGTCTTACCTTTCGCTCCCCTGTCTCCATCCCTCTACCCCCTATCATACCCATTCCCTCACCCATCATCCTACCACCACCTGGGCCGGACCAACCCTCCGCCGCCACATTATCCTCCGCTAGACAGCCACCTACCAATCCGACCACCCTACGGAGCGGGCGAGTCTTTCGCCGCCCGTACCCACCTATCTCCACCACCACCACCACTTCCACAAACCCCCAGCAGGTCCTGCAACCGCCACTGCAACAGCGAGCTCAGCAGCAAACGCAAGATGAGGGGCTGATTGAGCCACTACCCGGAACCCACTATGATATCCTCAAGCACCTGGATCATGTGCCAGCCAAGATCTCCATTCTGGAGCTGATAAAGAAGTCTAAAGAGCACCAGGAAGCCCTGAGGAATTTCCTGCAGAAGGTAGTCGTAAATGAAGACATGATGGCTGATAAGCTACCTAGTGCCCTGGCCATGGTGACTCGCGGGCCGGCAATCACTTTCGCAGAGAATGAACTAGCACCCCAGAAGCCAGGAGGCTCCACTCTGTGTCACCTTAGTCATTAATCATATAGCAGTGGAGCGGCACTGGTCGATACGGGGGCATCCATAAATGTCTGCCCGCTGAGCACTCTGAGCCTGCGACCTATCAGAAGGCATGCTAAGACCAACACCCACCACATTGCCGCATATGACAACTCTAGAGATCCTGTCACGGCATGGTAACTGTGCAAGCGAACTGGGACCCCTCGCCGTCACAGTAGACTTCTACGTCCTTGATATTGATCCCATGTTCAAGGCCATCCTGGGCGCCCATGGTTAGAGTCACTAGGAGCTGTGCCATCTACCGCACACCAGTGCTGAAGTTCCCCTTCCAAGGGCGAATTATCAAGTCAAAGCATAGCCACCACCCACTCTGTAGATGCCTCCCACGATACCCACCTCCCAGCCGTGTGGCCAGCCAACAAACCCATCGTCTCAGTGCTAGACATCAACTACCCTGGAGCTACACGTTCCAGTCCCAGCGAGAGGTCAACCTAGCCCGGGTCAATGCGGTCAAGAGAAAAGAGCCACTAAGCACAAAGGGGTGGCAAATTATGATGAAGTTGGGGTATGAAGAAGGCAAGGGCCTAGGGGCAGAGCTACAGGGAATAGTCAAACCCATCCCCGACATTGTCACAAAAGCCGATGGGGCTTAGGGTATAGGGAGAAATCCAAACCATGGTCATCCAGCACATCCACTCTTAAGGCCGACCGAGAGCCACTCACCTGGACACTCTGGTGTCACTTTATCAGGGGGCCTACCCAACCTGGATACAACACCGTGGTAGTCGAGGCAGAACTCTCACAGCACGAGGTGCATGGCCGGAACTTCTCTCGGCACATGGCCCGTTGCTGACCTATAGAGCCCTAGAAGCCCTTCGTCCGACCAGGAGGAGAAAGACAGGAGACCCAGAGGCTGAGTGGTATAGATGGTTCGACATAGAAGACATCACCATCGCCTTCAGCCGACTGTTCTGGGAGAGGAGAGAACCTGGCCGCCAGCTGCGGAAGAGTTGCTAGATCCACCCATTGCCATCACATCCAAAAGGCAGCTCATGAGCGATGCCTCAGACATAGGAGAGCCAGACATCCCCTACGAAGAGGGAAGACCATTGACGAGCTCTGGAAGGCACCTGCCTAGCCATCCACCCATCCCTCCTGGATTCCCTCCTTCCCAGCCTAGTCCCATCCTCTCCTCCTTTGCTGATCCAGCTGACTCCTCAGCTCCTCACGGCGGCGCACAGCCTCCTCACACCCGGGCTCCCACCAGCTGTCCTCTCTGCTCTTCAAACTGATCCAGGTGACCACGAGGTCACCCTCTCCTGTTGCATGCTCTCCTCCGATCCAAAAAAAAAAACGTCCACTTTCAAATGCACGTTGAGGTCGAGGAGCCGACATACGTCCTGCACTCTTCTGATCAGGGCACCCCTCGGCTGGGGCTTCCCCTCCTGCTCCTTCATTAGGAGCCATTCTCTTCGAGGACACCATGTCCTCCCCAGTCCTGTAGAGTCGTCTAGTCTAGGAGAGTCTAGGGTAGGTGAGTCTAGCTTAAGATAGATAGGCCTAGGATAGAGAGTCAGGTCAGCCCCCATCCACCAATTCCAAGCACCGTCCTAGGAAGCAGCGGGGAAAGCTATTCCCCGGAGATATCTTCAAGAGCTAGCTCGGCGGTGTCAAGCGCTGCTATTGATAGAGGAGTTCACGAGAGAAGCGCTGGTGTTCGAAGAAGTTTTGAGCAGGATGGGGTGTTCATAGACGACGGTTTGGTGTCTACGAAATAATGAATGATGAGGACCCAGTCGATGAAGAGGATAGCGAAGTAGATGACGCTGCCGAAAAATATGCCAGTGGAGTGAAAGTTCGATGAGCCTACAACGGCAGGGATGAATCTACTAAGGAAGTCAACTTGGAACAGAAGAAGATCCCAGGATTGTGATTATCTCAGAAATCTCCCTCCTGATGAAGAAGAGGAACTGGTGCAAATCCTAAGGGAGTACAAGGACACATTCGCCTGGTCTTACGAGGACATGCCCGGTCTAGACCCCTCACTAGTGGAGCACCGACTGGTACTGAAAGAAGGGGCAAAGGCAATCAAGCAGAAACTCAGAAGGTTCCATCCACTCACAGCCCTGAAGATGAAGGACGAAGTAGATAACTCCATAAGGCTAGATTCATCAGGGTAGTGCTTTATCCAACTGGGTGGCCAATATAGTCCCTGTCATGAAGAAAGACGGCAAAGTCAGAATCTGCATCGACTTCAGGGATTTGAATAAGGCATGTCCGAAGGACGACTTCCCGCTTCCTCATCTTGATGTGCTGATCGACAATACTGCTGGGTATGAGACCCTCTCATTCATGGATGGGTATTCAGGATAAACCAAATCCGTCTATCTCCTGAAGATCAAGAGAAAACATCCTTCACCACGCCCTGGGGAACGTACTGCTATGTAGTCATGCCGTTTGGGTTAAAGAATGCCGGCGCTACTTATCAGAGGGCGATGATGGCCATCTTCCACGATATGATGCACGTTTATGTAAGGTATACGTGGATGACATCTTGGTGAAGTCAAGAACCAGGAGAGAACACCCCGAAATCCTAGCCAAGGTGTTGCAGAGGTCTAGAGAGTATCAGCTGAGAATGAATCCGAAAAAATGCGTGTTCGGGGTCTCATCAGGAAAGCTGTTAGGTTTCATAGTCAGCAAGCGGGCATTGAGATCGATCCTAACAAGGCTAAGGCAATAGCAGAAATGCCTCCTCCAAAGAACATCTCGCAATTAGAGGGCTAATCGGGCGTTTGCAATTCATCAGAAGATTTATCTCCCAGCATTCGCAAAGATGTCGCCCATTTTATGATCTCTTGAAAGGAGGGGCAAAATTCGAATGGAATGACAAATGCCAAGCAGCCTTCGATGAGCTGAAAGTTATCTCATGAATCCCCCAGTCTTACAGCCTCCTGTACCCAGAAAGCCGCTAATCCTGTATCTCTCAGTCATTGAGGACTCCCTAGGAGCTGTCCTGGCAACATGACGAGTCTGGGAAGAAAGGGCAGCATACTACCTCTCTAGGCTCTTCAACACCGCTGAATCCAAGCTCACCACCGCGGACAAAACTTGTGCCGCACTCTCGTGTGGTAGTCCAAAAGCTCAAGCACTACTTCCTAGCCCACGAGGTCAAGCTGATCTCAAGGATGGATCCACTCCTATCTCTTGAAAAGCCCGTCCTTTCTGATCGGCTGGCACGCTGGCAGAGTTTCCTCTCCCATTTGACATATCCTTTGTGGTCCAAAGGCCGTCAAGGGGTATGCCATCGCCGAGCATCTAGCCCATCTCCCACTCCCTCACAGTGACTCCCTCCGAGAGGAATTCCCCGATGAGGAACTCTCAGTCATAATCAAAGACCCCTTCTGGTCCCTTCATTTCGATGGTGCACTCAACTCTCAGGGACGGGGCATTGGAGCCGTGCTGCTTACCCCGGAAGGTATTACCATCCCCTTTGCATATCAACTCACCTTCCCCGCTACCAACAACATGTCAGAGTATGAGGCTCTCCTTGCTGGTCTCAAGCATGCTTATCTGCTGGGGGCATCGCACCTCAGAATTATAGGAGACTCTCAGCTCGTCCTGCGGCAGGTGCTCTCAACTTACCGCACTCGTGACCCGAAGCTCAAGCCATATCAAGACCTGGTCACGCTGTTGGCAAGGCAGTTCCGTAAGCTCATCTACATCCACACTCCTCGTTCCCAAAACATCCTGGCCGACGCTCTGGCGTCGCTAGCCTCATCCCTATCCTTCCCTCTGAGTCGCCGGACTGAGACAATCGTCGTCCAGCGTCTCGATGTTCCATCTACCCAGGACCCTTGGTTTAGCGACCTTAGGGCAACCTTAGAAGAGAAGGCTAGGAAAGAGGAGCGCAACAAGTCATGATAACGGAGCTCGAGGAGATCCTGAATGAAGAGGACTGCCATGGTACTTTGAGATAGAGCAATACTGCAGGGATGGAACATATCCTGAAGGGGCAAGTGCAGAAGACCGTAGGGCCATCAGGAGAGCCCCTTAAGGTACACAGTTGTCGGAGAAGTTCTGTACAGGCGAGCCCTTAATGGAGTCCTTTTAAGGTGCCTTACCGATGACGAAGCTTGGAAGGTGGTGGAAGGGCCCATGCTAGTGAATGCGGAGGGCACGTCAACAGTCAGATGCTAGCAAAGAAGATCATTAGGCAGGGCTATTACTGGCCAACCCTAGAGGAAGACTGTACCATCTACGTCCGTAGGTGTGTCAAGTGTCAACTCCATGCCGATAAGATCCATGCCCCTTCCTCCTCACTACACCCACTCTCCACACCATGGCCATTCTCCATGTGGGCTTTCGACATTGTCGGCCCTCTTGGTGATTCTAATGCTCAAACCAAACAAAAGTCATTTATCCTAACTGCGACTGAGTATTACACCAAGTGGGCAGAAGCTGAAGCCTTCACAGAAATCAAAGCATCCACGGTGTGCCGCTTCATCATGAGAAACATCATCTCGCGGTTCGGAGTGCCAAGCAGCATCGTCACGGACAATGGGCCGCAATTCATCGCACAAGAGCTCCAGGACCTCTGTAAGAAATACAACATCACGCTGCATCATTCATCACCGTATTACCCACAAGGCAATGGCCAAGCTGAAGCAACTAACAAAACCCTTCTTAAAATCTTAAAGAAAACCTGTGAGTCGCATAAATTCGCCGACTGGCCAGAAAAGCTAATAGAGGCTCTATGGGCCTACCGCACCTCCGTCCGCACTCCCACGGGACAAACCCCGTACGCTCTCACTTACGGATGGAGGCGGTAGTTCCATATGAGATCCTAATTCCTTCACTAAGAGTCCAACTAGACAAGGAACTTAATCTTGATGAACGTCGAGAGGCGTTACTAGTCCAATTGGAACTTTTAGATGAAAGGCGGCTTATGGCAGCCGACCATGTGCTTTCCTACCAAAGGCGAATCTCAAGGTCTTTTCAAAAGAAGGTAATTGAACGAAAATTCCAAGAGGGTGATATGGTCTTGAAACGCATTTTATCAAACCCGGAGGTCCTAGGTCCAAACTGCAACCCAATTGGGAGGTCCGTACGTTGTGAGGGAGGTCTACCCTGGGAACGCTTACCGCTTAATCAATGCTGAGGGCGTCGAATTATCACATCCGTGGAATGGGTTGTACCTCAAACGTTTCTATCCTTAGGCCTATAGGTGTGAGCCACAACACCTAGATCGGGAGTAGCCCCATGTTGGGAGTCTAAGATACCTCTCTAATCGCCAAGGGTGCTCTAAGTTAGGATTAACACACACACACACGGCAAGCCCGGATAACTACACTTGGTAGATGCTGCAATTATGCGGGCCCTACTCTAGCGATGCATCGGTCATTCTCTCCTAATCGGTCGAAGTGTAGGGGCAAAAGGGTTGTAAGGGTGAGGTCGTCACCTATACAGCATACCCCGACGAGAGGAAGTCTCAAACAGGGACGGTCAAAATAACAAAAGGGCAAAGAAGCAAAGAAACGAAAAGAAAAGAAAATCCATAATACAAGGGGCATGGCAAGAGTGGCAAAGTCCCCGCGGGACACTAATGAGCCCGGTCGTACGCATGCCCCAAAGCAAGGCAAGTCCATAGCAAAAGACCATAAAGTCCCTCCACAACAGACCCAATCTCCGAATGGTATGCTGTAGGAAGTAGCGAACCCAACATCCCTATACCCACACAAGACTTTCTTAAATAATCTTCTGTTTCTCCCTATAAGGCTGAGTCACCTCTTGGGTGGGGCTTAATTAGTCGCAGCATCAACTAAGGGTAGGTTTTCCGAGGCATTGTCACCCCTTACGCACGTCCTAACTTAGAAAGCCCTGTGGCGAGAACCGGAGGTGATCAAGATTCCTAACCAGCGGCTCGAATCGGTTTAAGTGTTGTGGCCCGAAGATGCGAGTACCTTCCGTCTCGCGTGTCTTATTTTAGGAAGGGCTAACGCCAGCTTTAGGCGCTAACAAAAAACCCTAAAAATCAGATATTCCAAACTAAAAAAAACATAATTTCCAAAACTCCAAAAATCAGATATTTCCAAAAACAAAAAAACAGATATTTCCAAACCTCAAAATCAGATATTCACAAACTCAAAAAAAATTAGATATTCCAAACCCCCCAAAAAAAAATCAAATATCCCCAAAACTCCAAAAAAATCAAATATTCCAAAACCTAAAAATCAAATATTCCAAAAATCTCAAAACATTAAATGATGTTTTCAAAATTCCAAGCCGTTTGCATACATGCATTTCATTTGATTTATTCGCATCTTTTGCCTATTTAATAAGGCTTAGCCCCTTGACGAATTATCAAGGTCGCTCACTCGTCGCATTTAAGGCAAGGGGCTAAGCCTAAGAACAGATCGACTTGTTTCGTGGTTGTCTAAGTGTGCAGGACGGAAAAAAGCGGCACTCATATCTCACTCGTCACTCTCACTCAGTCGCCAACCATAAAAACACAAAAGGTTCCATTCCATTCATATCATGTACAAAAAGAAAGCAAAAGGTACAAACCCTCAACCACTCTCCCCTGTACCCTCAGGCGGGCGGGAGATGGAGGGGCCATCACCCTCGCCCTGTCTCGCTCGCTCCCCTCTGGCGCTCTCTCGCGCCGTCGTCGCTCCTCCTCCTCGTTCCTCCGCCGTCCGGAGGAACCTGTCAGGTAGTGCCCAGCGGACCCGCTCGGGATACCGCTCCTGCTGGTCACTGACCGGCTGCGCCCGACCAAGGCCAGGCCCTCTCCAGACCCCTCATCTCGGATCGCAGCATGTCGCCGCGATGCCTCTCCTCCCCCAGCTGGGTGCGGAGGTCCCCAGCCTCGGCGCGCAGTCGTGCCGCCTCCTCCGCCTCCTGGCGCCAGCGCGTCGCCTCCGCCGCCTCCTGCTGCCAGTGGCCGCCGCCTCTGCCTCCTGCGCCACCGCGCCACCTCCGCTGCCTCGGGGCGTAGGCGTAGCTCCGCCATCTCCGCCTCCAGCGTGGTCGTCCGCGCCAGGGCGTCCTCAGCTCCTGCTCCTGCAATATCAGAAAAATCTTGTCAGAAATCACGAAAGAAGCAAACCTAGGGGCATCTAAATAAGTAACTTACTTACCCGCTCCCGCAGCTGGGCGAGGGCGTCCTCCGCTCGGGCCGCCGCCGACGCTAGCTGGCCCTCCAAGACGGAGCGGCCGGATCCTCTCGGGAGGAGGAAGCCCCTCCCACCATCTGCTGGCCCTGTCCAACTCTGCCCGCTGCAAAAGAAACATCAAGGGTCAGTCAACGCAATTAGAAACAGAAGGGTAGGGGTGCAGGTACTCACCAGCTGGTCCACCACCGCCTGGAGGTCGTCTCGCTGCTGGATAGTGGAATGGAGGATGCCCTCGAGCGAGGAGATCCGTCCCTCGGGGTCAAGCTGCAAACTTATTCGCATCTTTTGCCTATTTAATAAGGCTTAGCCCCTTGACGAATTATCAAGGTCGGTCACTCGTCGCATTTTAAGGCAAGGGGCTAAGCCTAAGAACAGATCGGACTTGTTTCGTGGTTGTCTAAGTGTGCAGGACGGAAACGAAAGCGGCACTCATATCTCACTCGTCACTCTCACTCAGTCGCCAACCATAAAAACACAAAAGGATCCATTCCATTCATATCATGTACAAAAAGGAAAGAGCAAAAGGTACAAACCCTCAACCACTCTCCCCCGTACCCTCAAGTGGGCGGGGAGATGGAGGGGCCATCACCCTCGGTCCGGTCTCGCTCCCCTCTGGCGCTCTCTCGCGCCGTCATCGCTCCTCCTCTCGTTCCTCCGCCGTCCGGAGGAACTGTCAGGTAGTGCCCAGCGGACTCGCTCGGGATACCGCTCCTGCTGGTCACTGACCGGCTGCACCCGACTAAGGCCAGGGCCTCTCCAGACCCCTCATCTCGGATCGCAGCATGTCGCCGCGATGCCTCTCCCCCATTGGGTGCGGAGGTCCCCAGCCTCGGCGCGCAGTCGTGCCGCCTCCTCCGCCTCCTGGCGCCAGCACGTCGCCTCCGGACCGCCGCCTCTGCCTCGTAGCGCCACCGCGCCACCTCCGCTGCCTCGGGGCGTAGGCGTAGCTCCACCATCTCCGCCTCCAGCGTGGTCGTCCGCGCCAGGGCGGTCCTCAGCTCCTGCTCCTGCAATATCAGGAAAAATCTTGTCAGAAATCACGAAAGAAGCAAAAACCTAGGGGCATCTAAATAAGTAACTTACCCGCTCCCGCAACTGGGCGAGGGCGTCCTCCGCTCGGGCCGCCGCCGACGCTAGCTGGCCCTCCAAGACGGAGCGGCTGGGATCCTCTCGGGAGGAGGAAGCCCCTCCCACCATCTGCTGGGCCCTGTCCAACTCTGCCCGCTGCAACAGAAACATCGGGGGTTAGTCAACCGCAATTAGAAACAGAAGGGTAGGGTGCAGGGTACTCACCAACTGGTCCACCACTGCCTGGAGGTCGTCTCGCTGCTGGATAGTGGAATGGAGGATGCCCTCGAGCGAGGAGATCCGTCCCTCGGGGTCAAGCTGCAAACACAGGCCAAGTCAGTCACTTAATCATCTACGAACTCAAAGCAGACCGAAGGCAGTAAGGACTCACCGGTCATCGGGACCCCTTGTACACCTGGGCCCCGTACTTCCGGGCATAGGCCCGGAAGTAGTCATCGTCGCTGGTGGCCTCGGAGACCACCTCCGTCCCTCGCCGCTCCCAGTCGTCCAGCTGCTCCCAGACCCGGACCGTCCAGTCCGTGACCTGCTGGATTCCCCGAAAGCTCCGGCCTGGCCGCTCCCAAGCCCTCTGCCGGGTCGGGAACTCCACCACCGCCTGGTGAAGTCCCAGTGTCCGCGCCACTAGCCGGTGGTGGAGCGGGACCACTGTGTTAAAACAGTGAAGCCAAATGTCCCTACCGAAGTAGGGACGGCCCCGCTCCACCCACGGCTGGGTGGCGTCGTCCTCCCCGATGTAGGGAGTCCACCGTACCTGCACACCACAAGCGAAAACTCCGTCAGTCAACTGTCGAAATAAGCAAAGCAAAGGAAGGGGTTAAGGATGGAAATACTCACATGTCCAAATGGGATAGTGTCCAAGGCGTCGTGGATCAGGGTCACCTGACGCCGCAGGGTCCACTCGTCTCGGCAAAATCGCCAGCGCTGCAAGAGAGGCACAGCGCCGCGTCGCCTCGCCACCCCGCGGCCCAGGGAGGGGAGGTGGTAGTATGCCCACACCTGCAAGAGCAATACAAGTCAGTACCACAGTTAATAGAGATAAGCAGGAAAGACAGCGAAGCGTGAGGGTAGAAACGTACCTGTAGCAGTGGGAAGAAACCTGCGACACCTGTCTCCCTGCTGGAGGTGCCAAGCTGTTAAAGAGGTGGGCCAGGAGAGCCACACCCTACGCGTAGTTGCCTACGCTGGACAGATCCTCTAGCAGGGGCAAGCACCGGCAGCCAACTGGGTCCCTTCTGGTCCCCAGGATCATCTTCCCAATCACAAGGGTCAGGAACCGCCGTAAGTCTCTGTCAGCTGCCTCTCCCTCCTCCTCCGCCATCGCCGCTCTGGCGTCATCAGTCATCCGCTCCATGTGCTCCGCCTGTCCCTCCCCCGTCTGGCGGCGTGCACTCACCACCCCTAGACTCGCCTGCAGCACCGTCCGCTGCACTAGCGAGGACCTCTCTCCCCTCACCTCCATTCCAAGTAGCCTCTCCACCGGCTCCTGATAGCTGGTATAGGTGGTCCCAGTCACCGCCTGACCGTCCACTCGCAGGCCGGTGATCCGCACCACATCCTCTAACGTAGGGACCATGTGTCCCCACAGGAAGAGAAATGCGTGGCACTCTGGGTCCCACCTCTCCTTCAGCGCCTGAATGAGTGCCACATCCAGCGCTAGCTCCTCCAACCTCAAAAACGGTCCAAAACCCATGCCCTCCAGTCGACGTACCTGGAAGTCCGGCAAGCCGTCATAAACTGCTCGGATCACTGCCCACCCGAGCTGGGACCGCAACTCACTCTGCAAAGCAAACACCCAAAAGGTCAGAAGTCGGAAGGAAAATGCAGAAATCACTCTCTGTCCTAATAAGACGACAGGGGGTCTGTCGCCTTCTTGAAAGCGACAGAACCCCCATCGCATTAAGGTTTTCACATTGCGACAGGCACCCTGTCGCCTTCAATAAGGCGACATGGTGGTTGTCGCCTTCGCTCTGGTAATACGACAGAGGGTCTGTCGCATTACCAGGGCCGAACCGAGACGGAATCTCCTCCGTTTTCCGGCCGTTCCACCGGGCAAACTGCCCTACAACTTGGTGCTCCGCACCACCACATCCCACATTCATAGTTTGAAGTTCGGAGACCTACCTTTTTGAGCCCGACCGGCTCGTCCTCATCTCCCGCTGCCGGCACGATCTCCTCCTCCATCGGAACGGCCGGGGAAGGATCCGGGGCCACCGTCGACGTCCCCTCACCCGCTTGCCTTCGCCGGATCATCTTCTTCCGCCGTCTACCGCTGCTCTCACCTCCTTGCCCACCACCGTCGCCCTCCATCGCCGATTGTCAAAGGGGGGAAAAGGAGGGGGGAGAAAAGGAAAGGAATTGCCATGTGCTGCAGAACAGGTATTTCTGATGTGATGATTGAGACCGACTCCCAGAACCTCCTTCAGATCGTGACAGTCCAGCAGACCCACCAGTGGGACATTGGTTGTATTCTGCAAGATATTGCATTAAAAACCCAAAATATGCAGGCCACAATCACGTATACTCCCCGGGAAGCCAACAAAGTAGCGGACAGCATAGCAACTTTCGGTCTGTCTTGTTCCTCATTAGTCATGTGGAATCTTTAGGGCGATCTGCCCTCTGTTGTCATGGATCTATACCACCAAGATAAGGTGGGGGATCCTTCTATTAGGCTTTAGGCCACCTTTGTACCTCCTTATATTATAAATGAAATACCAACCTGGCCACCTGGGGATGGTAGTGACATCCTCACATGACTGGTGAGGCCGCCCCTACCTACCTCCTTGGTCTGGCTTTATTAAAAAAAAAAAAGGGAAAGGAAGAAAAGGAAAGGAGGAAGTGGAAGAGAAAGGAGAGAGAGGGTGAGGGAAGGAGAGAAGAGGGGTTTCGGTCTCGCCGGTAGAAGGGAAGAAAGGAGGGGGAAGAGAGGAAAGAGGAGAAGGAGGAAAGGGGGCGCTCGGCCCGAATTCAAACTGCCTCAGGACCTGTGAACGCGACATGACCCCCGTCGCCTTCTGGTCAGGTCGCGACATGGCCCATGTCGCCTTCACTTTACTGAAGGCGACAGCTGCCCAGTCGCTTTAAGGATAGCGACATACCCCATGTCGCCTTCTTAAGCCAGTGCACAAAAACCCTAAAAATCAATTCTTATTGCAACAGTTCAAGGTTCACGTCACATAAAAGTCATGACAAGTAAAAATCAAAATGTCTCTCATCCCCATTACATCAAGCCCACATCAAGTCCCATCAAAGCCCAAAAGTACAATCACCTCTCTCTTTCTGGCTCACGGTCCGCAAGTGGCCGAAGCTTCTCATGCTCCCGGAGGTACGCCTGGTACGTCTCCCGGTCCTCGTCAAGTCTCGGTGGGAGTGCGTGGGTAGCACATGCCCTCCACAAGGCCAACGCACTCCGCACGGCTTGCTCATCTTCCGGGGTACCCAGGCGCCGTCTCTTCACAGGAGGCAAATGTGACGGCGGAAGTACTCTCGTCCTCGGCTTCCCGATCTGCAAGTAGCACCGCTGCGGGTTGTAGAGCATGGTCTCCGTGTTCCCTATAAGCTGCAAGTCCAATCCGCGTCTGAGTGGTAGCTAGATCTCCGCTCCACGAAGCGCCGCTACGCCCAAAGCGAAGTGCTCCACCGGCAAGGTACTGAAGTAAAGGCACCACGCACTCCTGGTCTTCTTGTCCGCCGTCCTGCATAAAACCTTGTCGGAGAACTTGGCCGCCCTGCCGATAAAATTCAAAGGATGGCACCCGAAGATCCGACTGTCGGTGGTAGGATTGTCAATAGGCTTAAATTTTATCCTCACACCTAACCAACACTCTAGAAGGATCATGGATCCATAAAGGAAACCCCCCGTGGAAGCCGAAGTGAGACCCGAGTAAAGATACGCCAAGACGGCATGAGAGAGTGAAAGTTCCCGCCATACCCCACTTATGGCACTCAAGCTAGCATAGTCTATGAGGTGATCCCCAGACGGGAAGAGCACCACCCCGCACAAACATATGGCCACAGCCTTGGCTATCTCACGGTGGTCTACGCTCTTGTCCTTACACTTGGATATAACCCACTTAGACAAAGGCACTAGATGTATGAATTGTGGGCTAACCATGGTGAGGACATCCCCCGGATCGGTCATGAACTCCCCTAGGATAAACTTCGGGTTAATGGGCTCGACGGTATATGTGACGGACCGGGGTATTTATGCCCATTAAGGCTCCATATCCAGATCCGCCTCCCGCGAACAGACCGAAGTCTCTCAAGGGATATCTCACACACGTGTCCAGTAAGAGTATAAAAGACAAACCACAAGAATATAAGACACAAGAAAGTACATGTGCTTATATCTATTCACAAATTTGTACAACTGTCCCATTACATTAATATATGTCCAATTAAAAGAGTACAACTACCTGGGGCATACCCCGAGGGAGCACAGGCTCACAGAGACGCTAACTACTACTCAACTGCTGGTGGTACAAGTCTGTCACAACACCGCTACAAGCCAAACACGCGGCCAGCCCTGAAAAGAACTGTAGGGGAGTGAGCCTCAACAAGTCACTGGCTCAGTAGGGGCTACCCAAAACAACACTGTAACCACAGACACCTCGACCCCAATGGGTCTCACTGGCAACAACAATAGCCAAACCATTTCATGCTCACATCATTACAATAAATAACAATTAAACATGCTTATGATAATAAACATAACGTCCTCAGAAGAAAAGTAGGACTACAGGACTAACATAAAATCATTAGTTAGCCCAACTACTAAAGTGCCTAAACCACAGTCTCACTGGCACACTACCACGACAACTGGTTGCCTAAGCTAAAAGCCATACAGGCAAAGTACTGCCCAGACTACAAGTTTTATAGGCAAACCTCAAACATTTGAGTAACAGGACGCTAACAAGAGTTGGTCCTTTATACTCCAAACCACACTACATCAGAAACTACACACAAAGTAATGGAACTGGCTACCACGAAGCCAATCATAACACACTAAAACTATAATTGGAATCATATCCAAGAAGAGTAAAACTCAACAAGTGGAAGGTCTCACACAGCCTCCACGGAACATAGCTTAACTAAACCACAATATGCCTAGGCCATAAGCCTCATCGGCAAATTACCCACAAAGGTAACATAATTAATAATCACAAACTAATCCACAATAAATTATAAACAAAGATTTACCTAAAACAGTTAGGATACAACAAGTGGCAGGTCAAACCACAAGACCTCCTCAACACACAAGTACCCGGAAAGGTTAGTACATAATGTACCACCACAAAACTACAAAGTAACCCACGAAGGAAATAGGTACCTGCTACTCTGAGGTACCACAACACAAACACACGAACAAGGGTATAAGTAGGTGATAAACACCACACTGAACCACGATTATATTGTGCCCTCACTTAGACACAACATTACAAGTGAAACCTTAATCGACGAGTCACATAAACCACAACTCAGTCACAGTTGTGCCAACACCAGGGCACACCTCGAACTGGTCAAACCTCGACCACGAGTCACAAACTCACAAACTACGACAAGTAGCAAAGCACGAGTCGGAAGGGAATGACGCCACCACACGGGAATGGACTACTGGCTGATCAGGCCAATATCCAACCCGGACAACACAACACAAGAACTACCTCTCAGCCTCGCAGTCACGGACGAAAGGTCCAACTGCTGCTCCACTAGGAAGAAGTCAAACAACTGTGGAGACCAACCAACACCACATCTGCAGACACACAACTGCAGGCCCATGCCTGGCACCTCTAGAGTCTCTGGCCGGAGCACTCTAAAGTGAGGCACTGGAAAACAGGACTAGCTGGGGACCAGTGTCGACTACTAGTGTCCTTACCCCCAACTACGAGCGCGCTACAAGCGACAAAAGAACAAACTCTGGGAAGTCGCTGCCCCACTGCCGTCTTTCCCTCAGCCGGACGTACAACTCAAACTCAGGAGTGAGGGTGTCCAGGAAGACGACACAGACCTCAACGGTACAACACAAGTACCGGGACAAAACCCCGAGCACAAAAAACACACGTGCCTGGCTCACAAAGAACCTGGGGTACCCGACTATAGAGGCATTCCGGAATAGGCGCCGGACCACCACACTCGGCTAGCACAAACCACGATACTTACACATATAACCTTTACTTATAATTCACAATATACAAGTGTTAGGATTAGCTTAACATCGGTCACTGTGTGACCCCAAAGCTATCCCACCACCAACATACCTGAACCACTAACTTGCCTATCATTGGTCATCTCATGACCACCGTGGCAACACACACTACTTACTTCATAAATCCATATAATATTATTCGAAAGACAACAACGGACCAGGGCTAGGTCGGTATGGACCTTCACTGCCCAAACGCCACAAAGTCATGGCTAGGCTCACACAGGAACCTCACTGCCCAGTTACTACGATAAATCATAAGAATTACATTACAACAAAGTGTGTAGTAAACACACACCCAAACCACGTAGACAATACATGTATATTACACCCTGGATGGTGTACCACACGTCTTCCACGTAAACCACATGCCCAACATATGGACAACGCACTCCAAGAGTGCCACGGGTGCCAACGCACCACACATACCACGTAAAGCGATTACGTACATCACACATCATTCATGTAAAACTTGCCCATTACATGAGCAGTATGCTCCAAGAGCATAACAAGTGCACTGGCTCACACCGGTCATGCCATGCACACACAAACACGTAATATTCATAATCAGAAAAGCTACGTAAACCACACTGCAGAATACATGCACAAGTTGGCGGCAACATCGACTGCCGCTTATAAGAAATAAACGGCAAGCGATCTAGCCGTTTATATCCCGGCTGATGAGCTTGGCGACAAGAGATCTTGACGCCAAGTTCTCCGGCCTTAAACCCTGCAGAAATCCTAATCCAGCTCTACAGGTTTTCCAACCGTTTAAACTACAGAAAAACATATAAAAGCAGTTCCTTTAACATACCAGAACCCGAAACAACCCATTACAACATGCTTCATTCGCTAAATTACTCAAACCACCCATTAACCTCACATGGTGCAACTTAATCCGAAAATACAATAAAAATGCTGGTTCAAGTGACTAAGTCGTGTTTTAATGTTTCTAACAAGTTAACAGGGCTCGACCCCTACCTCAGAAACGCAATTAAACTCCCGAAGAACCTCGAATCACGCCGAAACCCGAGAAACGTCCCACGAACACCGCGCTCCAATCCATCATTCCCCGCCCGATCTGCCGCTACCACGCGCACCACGGCCTTCCCACGAGCTCCCGCCGACCGTCAGAACTCGCGAAGAAGCTCAAGGGTGAAGGTGGGGGAAGAGGAAAGGAGAAGGAGGAGAAAGAACAGAGCTCGGGTCTGCCATAAAAACACAGGCATGTCAGGTTAACGTCAACCCTTGGGCCGTTTAACCAGACCGCCACAACTAGACGTCCACAAAGCTTGACGCCAAGTTCAACAGTCGACGTCCTCATCGATGGACGCCAATACACTGCTGATGTCCAGCAAGCTGAACACCAACACGGACCCAAACCAAACCGGTAAGGATCTAGTAAGAAACACACAACACTAATGGGCCTCACATTGGCCACCAAACCCGCTAAACCTGGATCCACGGGGATCCGGAAAATGCGCGACGTTACAGTATAGCTTATGCTTTGCTCGTCCCCCGGCTTGGTTTTAGGGAGCGCTAGGAAAGCCTCGACCTCCTCTAGAAGGACGGTCGCCTCAAATTTGGGAAAGATGAATGTATGGGTTTGTGGGTGCCACAATTCTATCAAGGCCGTGATGCTATGCCAATCAAATGAGATTTTGTGGTAATTATGGGCCGCTATCAACACCCCACCTAAACCCCACTCTCTCAAGAACCTAATGATAAACATGGGTAGAGATTTGATCATCGGGGCAATCCAATTGAGCTTAGAGTAGCGGCGAGATCCCGGGAAGAGCTAGAAGAGAAGGAAAAAGGCAAAAGAGAGGGGATGAAGGAGAAGTACAAGAATTAAAGAACAAATTCGTAGCTCAAAATGCATGAAAACTGAAAACACCAAAACTCACCTCCCTCACTTCCTCGCTTCGGCTCAAGTGGTTGGGGACGTCCGTCACCCTCATAAGCGCTTCATACGTCATCCGAGCGCGCTTCGGACCTTCATAAGCCGTCTCCCCATCCATGGAAGCAAAAGGAGCTCTCCTCATGGCCATAGAAGCTTGCAAACCTTGAAGAAAAGAAGAGAGAGCTACGAATTTGGCCTCTCATCCCCTTTATTTATAGAGCCTTAGCACTCCTATTCCTGCTTGGAAGGGGAAGGGAAGACCCATTAGAAGTAGGACTTTGAGTGGGAAGCAATAGGAATCCAAATGGGAGTCAAAACCAAGTTGCATGCTGAAAGTTTTTGGGCTCGGGCTGAGAAAACTGAGAAAGCGACATATCGACCCGTCACCTTGAAGGTGGCGACAGGTCTTGCGTCACCTTCTTCAGTCTAGGGTTGCGACAACTCCTATGTCGCCTTCTGACCAGTCTATGCTGTCTTACTGTTCAGGATATTTGCACATATGCTTTGATGTCATTGTTTGGTGCATTGTATCATGTCTATCTTTATTGCTTTGATTATTGAAAATCTATAAAAAATCAGAAAATGCAGGAAAATATATAAAAAATCAGAAAAGTCACAAAATAAAAAAGACGTCCGTCAGGTAAGTATCTCTAACCCTAATCCCTTTGCATTACTATATGGTATCTACACTACTATATTAGCTCAAGGACCGGCTGGTTCCCAGTGTGTTCCAGGATCTGAGTTCCCCTTCATCAAAAACGAGGATGATCTAAGTGCACATTGCTAATCGCTGGATAGGCCGTTGGGTGATATGACTCGGGGACGATGGATTCTATCGCACGTCGGGGATGCGAAGTGTCTTGACCCTTGCTTATATTGTCTAGCAATGTTATCCTTGAATACTTGTTATTCTTTCTCTTTCTTTGCATTCGCTTTTATGATTTCCTTTTTCTTTAGCCCAGCATGCATCATGTAGGAATTTTGAGCTTCATGAATCATGATTTGTCGAAGTCAGCTTCTCAATGATGTCCCAACCCAAATCCTCATTTTCAGGCAAGAATTCTACTCCGAATTTGAAAGTTTTCCTCGAGCTTGCTGCTCGGTCCAGTCTGCCAGTATGGTTCCTATGCAGGATTCCTCTCGTCCCCATTCATTATAACAGTCATTCCTTTATCTCCGATCCGCTCATTAGTCGTGACCCGCTCAAAGGCCAGAGTCGAATCGACCCGCCGGGCAGCACCTATCCCCTAATGAACGAAACCTGCACGCTAAAGATAGCCAGGGTACCTCTTGAATCAGGAGGTTGATCATTCTTTTCTTTTGATTTTTATTCGTCCCAAATAGGAACCATCCTCGCACTCTGTTCTCAGCCATGATCGAGGTTAGCCAGAAAATTCTCGCTGCTTATTCGTCCAGAATGGGTGTCTCTTTACCTTGATGCCCGCTTTTCAGCTCATTCCGTTGCATTCCGCTACAGCGCCGTTTCACGCCACTTTCGCTCCATCACCGCTCCACTCCCTTGCAAAGCAGGCATCAAGGAGGGGCAATCTGTAGACACCCATTTCTGACCCATAAGTCGAGCAAAATCCCTTGTCGTATCATTGATGCCCCACGTTGGCTCATCATCGTCAAGCTGGCTTTCTCCGATCATGACATTATTTCCATTAGTTCATCGCCCTAGAGGACCCTTCCTGGTCAAATCAATCTCTTCCACTATAAGCTCTCTGAGTATAAGATCCGATATTTCATCCCAAAGGCTGTGCATGGCTGATTGGACGCATTACATGCCAAAATGCAGAAAAGATCAGAAGGCGACAGGCCCTAGGTCGCCTTCCTGAAAACGACAACCCCTATGCCGTCTTTATAATTCCACATTTTAAATCCTCAGAAAATCGCAAAATGACTTAAGTTACTTTCCATATGAGGAAGGCGACATATCGAGTAGTCGCATTCAAGAAGGCGACACGTTGGCCGTCGCATTATGAACCTTAAACAGGAAACTCAATCCGAAGCCAACTTGGACCCATGCTATTGATGGTAATCGTTTCATTTAGACGTCCAAATCACGTCCAAATCCTCTCAAATTCGGAGGAGACCTTCCTAACATATCCCTTTCAAAGTTCCAATAGCCCTTGCACAGCCATACTTACCCAGAGTCGGACTCTTGCCCATTATTCCTCTCAGACCCGAGTTGGGAATAATCACCCATAAGTATCTCATCTCTACATCTTTTTGGGCAAGGCCGGATTCTTTAGTTCGTTGAGCAAGAGAGCTTCATCTTTCACGAAGAGAGTTCTCCCTCCAGACGATCAGCAAGAGCCCTCCAGGGCATTTTCCCATCGGCTACACAATCTCCTCTTCCTTCTTCTCTTTATTTCATTCAATTCATGCATGCATAGCTTTGTTTTCTTCATAGTTTAACTTTAGACCACGACACACACACCTATTCTTAACACCCACAGGGGTTAAAAGCCCCAATCTTATGAGTTCCCCCATAATAGTTCATGTTCATGTGTTTTTCATTGAATAGATCATCTACACACGTATTCTAATGGGTTTCTTGTTGTTTAAATCACTTTGGCAGGTGTTTGAAGGTCAGAGCAAGGTGAGGCTCTTGCCCCTCGGCCGGCTGAGGAGCAGGAAGACGAAGAATCCACATCTCCATCCACTGAAGAGGAAGGCGACAACTGCTGTGTCGCGATTAAGAAGGCGCCATTGCCTACGTCGCGTTCACATTAAAAGCATCGCGACGTTCGTCCTGTCGCATTATCAGGTACGCCTTCCCCTTCATCTTTCCTTTCCAAGGTAGTCAGCCCTCCCTCTGAATATCAAGAGGCGACTGCATTGGTGGCGATCACGGTCAGTTCCTAATCCCTACATCTTCACAATCAATTCAAAAGGAGATACAAATCCCGTGATTACAATAGGTTCTATATTTAATTGTTGAAAGTAAAATAAAGCATGTGTAATGTGCCTCTAATGCTATAAGTTCCATGCTTAGTAGTTTACATTGTGTGAACCATGCTACATGTGTAAATTACTTCTATTGAATGTTAGCATGTACATATGATGTGTGTAAGGAGGATGTATATGGGTTGCTTGCTGGGTCTCTTTAGACTCATTCTTGCTTCGGCGTACAAGTGCAGGTGTCTCCACTTCTTCCGAGGAGATAGTTAGGAGCGACTCCGAGCGAGAGGAGTAGCATTTATTGTGGAGATCTCTTCATTGTATTTTCCTTTTCATAAGTATGTAATGAATAAGTGATGTATCTCATCTGAACAATGTAATTTGATTTAGAATTGTAATTATGTGGACTTTAGCTTTTTCTTTAAATGCTATATTGACTATGGATGTTTAATGATGATGATGGAATAAGAATGATATTTAGTTCTTTTTATTTCCATTGTTCCATGTCAATATTTGTGTACATCTCAGCTTATTGTAATTGTTGGGTCAATGTCCCACTGTGACGACGTTCATTATACCGATGTAGATTGGTATAATCGTACCGGTATAAGGAGGGTCGTTAAAGAGATTGGTATCAGAGAAAGAGGTTGAGATTATACATGAATATATGCCATCATCTTCATAATATGCTAAGTCTTTATAGATTTGTTCACATGTGTAGAAATGATTAATAATGAATGAAAGATAGATAAGAAAGTGGTTAGGAATTAATTTAACTTAGTTTCGAATTATGATTAAATTGTCTTGCAGACTATGGCTTCTCGTGGTAGGCGTAGTGCCCATGCTAGAGAGGATGAGCCTCGGCGTGAGGACAGGGGTGAGCAGTAGGCCCTAGCACCCCAGGGACCTACTGTACTTCCTCCACCACCACCAGTAGATTATGGAGTATTCATGCAAGGTCTGGTGCAGGCCATACAGACTTAGGCGCATGCTCAGGCCGCACTCTAGGCTCAGATGGAGGCTCAGGTTAGAAATGATTAGATATAAGTAGTCTATTTTCATTAAAATGTATGATTGTTATGTTGCTTATGCGTTATATATGTTGTTTATGTTGTGGTTGTAGCAGGCTCAGGCTCTAGCTCCAGTTCCCCAGGGGCATGACCATGGTGGACCTTCTATCATGGAGCGATTCAAGAGGATGGCTCCACCCTATTTTAAGGGGGAGAGTGATCCATTGCTAGCGGAGAACTGGATGAGGGAGATCGAGAAGATCTTCCGGGCGATTAGGAGTGCTGAGGATGACAAGGTCAGCTTGGCCACCTATATGCTACAGGTATGTGTTAGTTGCATATGCATTTATTTTCTTTAAGTTAGATTGTCTAGATTGGTCCTTATGGAGAATGTTTTGTAGGAGAGGGCTGATGTGTGGTGGACCTTGTTACTGCGTACCCGATTTGAGGACGGTGCTGTCGAGGTTGCTTGGAACGAGTTCGTGAGACTCTTTCGAGCCAAGTTTGTTCCCGAGCATATCCAGGACAAGATGGAGCAGAAGTTCCTTACGTTGACTCAGGGCTCCATGACCGTACTCGAGTACGAGGCCAGGTTTGCGGAATTATCAAAGTATGCACCTCACATAGTGGCTGATGAGCGCAGGAAAGTGAAGAAGTTTATGATGGGCCTTAAGCCATCACTTAGATCGAGGCTGGTAGTGTTCGACCATCGTACCTTAGATGAGGCCCTCAGTGCGGCTTGTCGGCAGGAGAGCGAGATGGAGCAATATTTGGAGGAGAAGAAGGTGTCGCAGAAGAGATCTGCACCTCCATTCCAGCGGCAGGATAGGAAGACGGTGTACCAGTCACCGCAGCATCCTGTGGTGGTGAGCAGTCAGCAGGTAACTTCTCAGCGGTCCCCCGGTAGTAGGTCTAATGGCAAGAAGGAGTGCCCTCACTGTGGAAGGGCACATGGCGGTACCGAGTGCTGGAAGGTGGTAGGAAAGTGTCTAAAGTGCGGGAGCGGAGAGCATCAGATCCGGGACTACCGTAGACTTCAGCAGGGAGTCCAGCATGGAGCGCCAGCCCCAGCAGCGGCAGCAACAGCGCCAGCTACAGGAAGACCAGGAAGGCCTCGAGCCCAAGCATGAGTGTTTGCCCTAGCATGAGAGGATGCTGAGCATGCGGACAATGTCACCAAAGGTGCGGTTCTTTTCATGGGTGTGCATGCTCGGGTTTCGTTTGATACGGGTGCCACTCACTCATTCATTTCCGAGCGGTTTGCTAGGCAGTTACCTGTAGAGTCAGAATTAGAGGCTGAGGAGTTAGAGTTTCCCTTATCTGTGCACACACCTGCAGGAACGGTATCGACTAGGAAGTGTATTCCATCGTTAATGTAATCACAGGGATTGTACCCCCCTCAACACAAACATGAATATCAAATGTGATAGCATGGAAAATAGGATGTGATTGCCACCTAGAGCATTGCCAAATGAAGAGAATAATGCGGGCTAACTACTCCAGGAAAGGGGGAAAGAGAACGGAGGAATACCTGATGTCGCGGTCGTTATGACTGACGCGGGCAGCCTGATAACACGTCCGCTATGAGGGACGCGTCTCTTGTCGCGTCGCCTTCCTCCGTCGCGTTCTCTTCTTGTGCGGGAGATGGTGAGTAGGACCTCCTTCCCGTCCTCCGGCCGGCCAGAGGATGAGAGCTCCTCATAGAACTTCGCTTGAATGCCTGCCAATCAAAGAGAGAGACAACAAAAGCCCTATTAGAACATGATTAGTGTAGTATTTGCTCTAAAAATGAAAGGAAATGAAACAACATGAAGGGAACGAACCTGGGGGGTGGTTTTAAACCCCTAGGGAAAGGAAAAAAAAACGTGGGAGGAAATGGAGTGCAATCTATCTAGGAAATAAAATAACAATGCATGAAGAAATGAGGAAAAGGAGAGAGGAGAAGGTGAGCCCCATTGGGGCGACTCCTGGCTTGATGAATGTCCCAAATGTCGTCCAAAGGCTTCAGGGAGATGTTGGAGTCGCCGTTCATGCGTTCCTTGCTCCGTTCATGAAGAAATGAATTAATTTTGTGGAACAAGATGTGAAAGGAAATGGTGGGGATGTGAGGGCTGCGAGTCTAAGCATGGACCAGAGAGAATTTGGCAGCCCTTCGGGGTAAAAAAAATGGGTTTTTTTTTCCCTTCAAGAGAGGCCTTGCTTTTATACAGCCTTTTAAGAGATAATATCTCCTTGGAATGAGAATTAATTAAAATGGGAGATAAACCTTACCCAAAATCGGATGGAGAGTCCTTGGTGTCCTCAAGGAAAGTCCCTAGAGCCCAAATCTCGCCCAAGGGGTTGAGATATTCCCTAAGGATAAAGTTAAACCCATGGGAGGATAAATAGGAGGTGGTTGCGGAGGCCTGCATGCGCAGCTGCTGTCGCGGCGTATCGTAGGGTCGCGTCATGGAATCGCGATAGGGCGGGGCGTCGCGACAGTATTGCCCACGTGCATGGATAATGCATGGGCTGTCGCGGCAGCCTAGACCGTTGCGACTCAGAGACGCGGCACCACGATGCGTCGTGACTATAAAATCGAAATTTATGTGAATTATCAGCCAACCATATAAAAGGATAAGACTTATTGATGGCCAAGGACTCTCTCAAATTGATAATGGGCGGGATTTCAAGGCAATTTAAATTGTTAATGGGCTCAAAACAAGGCTAATGATGGGCTCAAGGTAAGTGACCAATTAGGGGCCCACTAAGGTGACAAGAAATGTGGTTCAATCTATTAGTTAGAACCGGGTCTCTACAGATTGCCCCTCCTTGGCTTCCAATTTGCAAGGAAACGAAGCGGAGGTAGAGTGGAGATGTCACAAAGTGATGGCGGAGCGGAAATGATGCGGAGTGAACTGAAAAGTGGGAGCCAAGGTAAAGAGACACCCGATCTGATTAACAAGCAATTGGAATCTTCGTGAAAGCCCTGAGTTAGGTGCTCGAGCAGAATGCAAAGAAAAGCACAAGTCTGGACGAGAAGGAGAAAGGAAGAGGACGATCAACCCCTCAATTGAGAGGTACCTTAGCTGATTGGCCTGCAGGTTTTATTTTGGAGGGATATGTGCGTGCCAGGTAGGTAACTCATGACTCTGTCCTGGGAGCGGTTCGCAACCAAAACGGATCAAAGGAAAAGGAAAATTTGGATAGGTAATCTAGACAGGGAAATTCTTGTCACACTGACGGGAACAACTCACTCGGAGGCAAACCTTCCGATTCGGAGTGGAATTGAATTTCTTTCTCGGAATATGAGGAATGATTGAGCACTCAACAAGGGCTCATCAAAAGTCATGAGTGAGTCAGGAAAACTCAAAGTCCTACATGATGCATGATGGGCTAAAGTAAAAGGAATCATCAAAATGAATGCAAAGAAAAGAGAAAATATAAAATATATCAAGGATAATATTGTTAAGCTGAATAAGAACGGGTCAAGAGACTATCCACAACCGTAGTGCAGGCCTGAATCCATCGTTCCCGAACTTAAATAACTCAACAACCTATCCAACGATTAACAATGTGCACCTAGATTATCACTGTTTTTGGTAAATGGGAACTCAAATCCCAAAGCACATTGAGAACCAGCCGGTCCTTGACATGATATAATAACTAGAATATCATATAGTAATGGGGGAGTAAGGGAAGAAATACTTACCTGACTTACCTGTGACGACCTCTTTTCCTTTTTCTGATTTGATTTTTTTTTTATTTTTTCTTTCTTTTTTTTGACGATGAACAAACATAACAAGCACGAAACAACAATATATACACAAATATAATCAAGCAAACAAATATACAAAGTACAAACATGGAAACAACATAACAAATAAAGATGCGGCAGCCTTGGTGACCGCTACATAGTCGCGGAGCCCCGCCATGTCGCGATCTGGTCGCGTTATATCGCGGTGTCGCGACTCGACCCGAGCCCAGAAAATGTAGGAAACCGGGGTTTATCCTTATCCTAAGACTTCTAGACTACCACTAGGACTTCTAAACCTCTCCTAATTTTATCCTAAGACCTAGAATGGGGATTAGACTGGGTTTGCACCTCTCTAAGCTCTATTTTGGGAGGCTAATCTCGCAGCTAACCCTTTGCTACTTCCTTTCTTCAAGTTTCTTCCCTTTTGCAGTCATGAAGAGGAGTTTCTCTGCTTTCCAGGAGGATATCCTTCCTTACTCCGGTCCAAAGGCAGCAAGGGAGTCTTATGCGGATCTCCGGCAACTCTCCGCCATCCCCGGGCACATATGCATGCGCCCGGATCTCCAAGTAAGTGCTTTTCTTTTCTATTTCTGAACTTTTGCTCTGTTTTCCCCTGTTTCTTCTTCTTTTCCTCCTTCTCTGTTCTCAACCCACTCTCCCTCTTCTACTCTTCAGATCTTACCTGGCCATAGGAGGTATTCCAAATTACCCCGGCTCTCCCCCATGCTTGAGTTACTTCCTCATGTTTCTATCTGCCATCTAAAGGAGTGGGGGTTGACTACCGTGCTCGTCCTTGCCAAGAAATATGACAAAATTGTGCACGTGTGGGATAGTGTCACGACGCTAGCGGAGCTGTGGCATCCATAGACTCACACATTTGTCTTCCACACATTTGAGACCACCGTCCTTCTGGAGGAGCTGGAGATCATGCTCGGCCTCCCACGGTACCAAAGGGGCGAGGAGTTGGCGATTTCACACACCGTGGCGCCGATCAATTCATGGAGCATCCTTGCAGAAATTACTACGAGGAAGACGTATTTGCACTCTATGACCAGCGGGATGCATGTCCATCTTCTTCCAATTGCGCAATGAATCACTTCCCAATGCAAGCGCAAGACTGGAAATTACACGGCTATCGCCAAGGCGGCTGCAATCTGTATTTGCGGAGTCATCCTATTTCCAGCGATGGACGGTGCCCTCTCCTTTGCCAACATTAGCATCATTGACTCAATTTCGGAAGGTATGAGCATTGGCCAAGCGGTCTTAGGATACCTATATGCTGGGTTGACTTCTGCAGCAACCGGGGGACCGTTCTTCGGCTCCGTCATAGCCCTTGAGCTTTGATGGGCATGCACATTCAGTTCCGGGCAATGGAGGACTTGCCCACGGAGTGCAAGACAATGCTCAACCATCCGCTGGCTTTCGTGGGCGGACCTCTACACATGAGCACCAAGGCGTGGTGCAAGACTGCGCAGCTGAAAGGACTGAAGGCATGGCGTGATTACTTCAAAAGAATGACTGTGGCAGAGTTTGACATGCGCCCCCACTTCATGCATGGCCGGATGATCCACCTACCCCAGTGCACCGGACTCACCCTACGACTGCTAGGCAATGAAGTATTGGTCAACTACAACCCGGACCGGTGCTACCTCCAATGTGGCGCAGCGCGCACGGTGGTTCCCTTCCTATCACACTATCCACCTACTCAAGAGAGGAAGAGGGGCGATGAGCAGGACGAGCGCGATGTGCACAACGCCATCATCCATTGGGAAGGATGCACAATGAGTGTCGTCCAGGCGGAAGTGGAAGAGGACGAAGACGTGATCAAAGAATACGTGGAAGCATTGAAGAAGCTCCAACCAGCAGTGGGGATCATTTGAGACTTGATAGGCGTGATTGTAGGAAAGATAGCAGATAGTAGCTAGGGAAGAATTTTAGCATTTATTTGATTGTAGGAAGAATGCAATGATTTGAATTGAATGAATAAAACAGGATTTTCCTGCATGCGCAATGGGCTCTGTTTATGACGCGACAAGGAAAAGTGATGCCTTTATAACGTGTCAGGACGGGCGGTCGCGACATGGTTGTGGCCACCTAATCCGACGCGACATATAGGCGACAACCCGCCCTGACGCGACTCAAACCGAATTATTCAAAACGCAGGGGCGCCTTCCTTTCCCCCTTTCCGAGCATTCAAACTTTTGAATTCCCAAAACCTTCCGGCTACGATCTTGCTCCCCTTTGCTCCTCTTGCTTGCTCACTCACTCCACAACTCTTGCTAATCCCGGAATCGCCATGGAAGGAGAGAAGAACGTCGGCGAGGGCTCCTCACGAAGGAAGCGTCAAGCGAAACGGCGGAGCTCCCGGTGCCGAGCGGAGGTGCCCCCGGTCGAGGAGGAGGAGGCCCCAATGATGAGCGTGGAGGAAGAAAGGAAGAAAAGAGCCAAGGCGATGAAATCAGTAAGTGGATCACCCCCTAAACCATGAATGAATGCTTGAGAGGGGTAGACGGAGCCCCTAGAGGGCAAATGTAGGGCGTGAAGCCCGCGGGAAAGGGGATCGGACAAAGGAGGCTCCGGCCAATCTGATCCTGAGAACGCGTCATCCCGACCTGTCGCGACATGGTGTCGCGACGGGCTTAGGCGTCGCGACCATGTCACGACGACACCGGTGGACGCGACCTAAGGTCGTGGTGCACCGCACGGTCGCGACAAGGTCGCGACCTCTCTGAGTGTTGCGACTCCGACCGAATGCCAAAACTTGACTGGTTTAACAAATGTGTTTGCAGGGTGAGATGAGGGCCCGTGTGTTCTGGACGATTGTGCTGGATGTTTTCCTGGCGTTCCCCCCTTTCAGAGAGAGAGGGTAGAGGAGATGGGGTTCGGGGAAGTGTTTAGGATGGAGAGAATGAGGGCGGATCCGGCTCTCACTCAGGCTCTGCGGAGCAGGTGGGATGCAGAGGCGAACACCTTCGTATTCCCATGGGGACATATGATCCCCAGTCTCGAGGATGTGAGCCGGATCACAGGGCTCAGAGTTTATGGGAGGCCGGTGAGAGGATTCACTTACCCATGCTATCATGACCTAGACCAGTGACTCCTAGAGCTACCCGTAGAGCGTAGGTCCTCTCTAGTTCCTAGGGTACCCCTCCAGGAGAGTCTAGGGTTGTTTGATGTGGGGAAGGGAGCAGGGGAGAGTGAGGATGAGCATCTGGATAGGTTGGTTCGGGTTAGTCGGAGGGAGCTAGCGAGCGAGCCCGGGGCACAGGCGGACTTGGACTTGCGTCGTTTCCTCGTCCTTTTCCTTGGTAGACTTTTGTTTGCCACGAGGGGCGACGTAGTCCACTGCCATTTCCTGCCCCTGCTGGAGGACCTGAGTGACGTAGGGGGGTATGCCTGGGGAGCAGCCTTTCTAGCACATCAGTTTGACAGTTTAGGCGCCTCAGAGCGGCAGACCTCGACGAGCGGGTTCTTCCCCTTTCTCCAAGTGCATTCCTCTCCTTAACCCTTGAATTAAATTAAATTTCATTTTAAACTGCGCTCTAATCTCCTTCTTCATTTTGCAGGTCTGGGCCTATCTACACCTCCTAGCCCTGGGGAGAGTGGATCTCACAGGGCCGGGCCTTGTGCCCATTGCACGCCGTTGGGATCCTCGCCGGGATTCTCGCAACCTAGGTGACCAGCTAGAGCGCCTGCAAGAGGCCATTGACATCTACCCTCACCTGGATGTGAGTACCCTAACCTTTCCCTTTTGGTTAATTGCTTAATTTCACTACTTGATGACTAACTGACTTGTTTTGTAGGTGGTTCGGCAGCCATATCTGGGGGAGAGCGATGAGGGACAGCCCTGGTTGGTGCAAGCCCGCCCCTACTTCGGTAGGTCGGTGTGGGTGCATGCACTCAACCTGGTGCTACCTCTTCACCTATTCCTCAGCCAGCGCTCACTCGGCCTTCGGCAGAGTGCCGTGGAGTTCCCCGTCCGAGACCGGTTTCGCAGACCGGGTGGGAGTTTCTGGGGGCTTCATGACACTACCGATTGGCACGAGCGTGCGAAGGAGCAGATCAACAAGTGGGAGCACCGAGGACAGGCCGTAAGGTCGGATGCTACCACCGATGACGCGTACCTCCAGGTATATGCCTTGAAGTACGGAGGGAAGGTGTACAATAGCACCCGACACCAGGTAACAACCCTAAAACCACAACCCTGTGAATTTGATTTTATAGGATTGAGTTAATGATTTGAAATGTGTTGCAGGTAGATGTAGCTGGTGAGATTGCATCGCTCCGAGCCTTACTCTACTCGGCGATGCAGGATCGGGAGGCGGCGCAGAGGCAGACCAAGGAGCTGGTAAGTACTTACTCAGACTTCAGTACTTAATTTCATAGCTGATTTTGGAAACTGACGTGTACTTTTGCGCAGTGGAGGGAGCTAGAGAGAGTGAGGAGCACTGGGGCAGGCGGTGCTTCCTCTTCCCGAGCATCAGGGATCTCTCCATCGCTTCTGGAGGCTCAGCTGGTAGGAGCGCTGCTGAGGGCCGAGGAGGCATAGAGGCACTTGGAGGAGCGGGTAAGTACAACAGGACTTCCAGGTTGAACCTTTATTTTAAGAATTGATATTGACTGAATTGTTCTTTTACAGGAGAAGGATTTGCGACTCACCACTGAGCATGTGATGGACCTGCAGGGGCAGAGGGACCAGCTGCAGGGGCAGAGGGACCAGCTGTAGGGGGAGGTCCAGACCATCTGCGGTTAGAGAGACCAGCTGCGCATCCGGGCGGAGGCAGCTGAGGCACGGGTCGCGGAGGAGACTAGGGAGTTGGAGGCCCTACACATGCGGGGACCCTCAGCAGATCAGGCGGAGCTGACCCAATTACGCGCCGACCTGCAGGCGCAGCAGGAAGTGTCCCGGAGCCTCCAGGAGATAGTGACGGCCATAGGCCGTTCACACAGCAGGAGTAGGAGCGGGGCGTGCGTCAGCAGAGCGACGGGTGCCTCTGTTGGTCAATATCTAGCGGGTTCCTCCAGTCGTCGGAGGAATGAGGAGGAGGATAGGCGCCGCCGGGGCGAGACGAGTGCCCAGAGCGGTAGGGGTGGCGGCGAGATGCCACCACCACCGGACCGGCAGGAGGGATCCGGGGAGAGTGGTGGTGGTCAGTGAGGAGACTTGTGAGCCACCTCCCCATCTTTTGTACATATTGTTCATCACTTAGTGGAATTTTATTTTGTGTCAATCTTTATGGAATGAATGAATGATTTGCAATTGACACGAGTGTGAGATGAGATTCAAACACGGGAGAGATGGAGAATACTGAGTACAGTGCTGCGTGTCCATTAGAATTGTCTGTTCCTGCACACTTAGCAAAACGGGTTAGATCTGCTCTTTGACTCAGCCCCTTGCGCTTTAAATAAACATGAATTTGACTTTATAATTGTCAAGGGGCTGGGCCTTATTAAATAGGTAGAAAGGAAAACAAACAATGCATGCTAAAGGAAAGTGGTATGTACACACATTTTTTTTGGACTTTTAAAGATTTTTGATTTTTTTGGATTTTTGAGATTTTTGATTTTTTTGATTTTTTGGGTTTTTTTTTAGTTTTTTGAATTTTTGAGATTTTCTGATAACAACACTTCTTGCATTTTTGAGTAATTAGCCATGGACTTCATTCCCATCTCTTGTTTGGTGAATAATATCTATGTGCAGCGTGCATTTATCTTTGGCTTACTAAGGTTTCTTGCCGCTTTGAATATTGATGTCCCAACACAGACCAGATGTGGGGTCTTTGGTCCTTTTTAGGGAGAATAGGAAGATTAGCAATGAGACAAGACTTAGTCTTGGGGTCGGGGTTACGAGCTTGTAAGATTTGCATCGGGTAAGTTACATGTGAAATTCGTCTGTTGTCCAGGGATTTTAAGGTCATTGCTTTTTTTTGAATTGGGGGAGTACGACTGGGCTCAAGGGCGTCCCGCAGGGAACTGTTCTGCCACTCTTTGACATGCCCCTATTTTCTTATCATTCTTCTTTCACTTTTTTTCATCATTTCCTTTTGCTTTTCTTTTGAATTGACCTTCCCTCTTTGAGACTTCATACACATGATCCATACCGCTTGCTGGTCTACATGCTAGCTTCCCCTTTGCCCCTGGACCTTGTTCGAATGAGAAGAGAATTGACCTCAGGTTTCTTACACTAGGGTGAGTAGAAACATCATAAACAAAGGGGAATTGTCCTTAGGTCACCGTGTTGTGTGTGTGTGGTCGGACATAGAGATCATTTACCACAATGGGGGGGGGGGGGGTGAGGCATATGGCCAACAACATTCTCTTTTGCAAATTGGTGTTGTTATCAACATTAGGGGTAGAATCTTTTAAGGTACAACCCATTCCATGGGTGAGAGAGCTCCTCACCTTCGGCATTAACTAGCCTATACATGTTTCCGGGGTACACTTCCTTAACGACGTATGGCCCTTCCCAGTTTGTTGACAATTTGGACCTTGGACCTCCAGGTTTTATAAAGATCCGCTTCAAAACCATGTCTCCTTGTTGAAATTTACGCTCAATTACTTTCTTTTGAAAAGACCTCAAGAGTCTATTTTGATATGCAAGAACATGATCGGCAGCAGCTAAACGCCGTTCTTCTAAGAGTTCCAGCTGTACAAGTAACGCCTCCCGATGTTCATCGGGATTAAGTTCCTTGTCTAGCTGAACCCTTAGAGAAGGAATGAGGATCTCGTGTGGACATACCGCCTCCATCCCATAAGTAAGTGAGAATGGAGTTTGCCCAGTAGGCGTGCGGACGGAGGTGCGGTAGGCCCACAGAGCCTCGACTAGTCTTTCTGGCCAATCAGCAAATTTATTAGACTCACAAGTTTTCTTTAGGATTTTCAAAAGCGTTTTGTTTGTGGCTTCGGCCTGGCCGTTGCCTTGTGGATAGTACGGAGATGAATGATGCAATGAAATGCTAAATTTCTTACACAGATCCTGAAGCTCTTGGGATATGAACTGGGGTCCGTTGTCCGTGACGAGGCTGCTTGGCACTCCGAACCGCACAATGATATTCTTCATGATGAATCTGCACACGGTTGAACCTTTGATTTCTGCGAATGCTTCTGCTTCGGCCCACTTGGTGAAGTACTCAGTAGCTGTGAGGATGAAAGATTTTTATTTTATCTGAGCATTAGGATCACCAAGAGGCCCGATGATATCAAAGGCCCACATGAAGAATGGCCAAGGGGAAGATAGTGGATGTAAAGAGGAAGATGGAGCATGGATTTTATCAGCATGGATCTGGCATTTGACACATCTATGAACATAGATGGCACAGTCTTCTTCTAGGGTCGGCCAGTAGTAGCCTTGCCTAAGGATTTTCTTAGCCAACATTTGGCTATTCACATACCCTCCGCATTCGCTGGAGTGAGATCCTTCCACTACCTTCCAAGCTTCTTCGTTGACAAACATCGGAGGAGCATTCCATTTAGAGCGCGTCTATACAACACTTCACCCACGAGGGTATACTTCAACGCTGCTCTGTGGATGGCTCGCCTATCTTCCGCTTCAGCTTCTTCCGGGAAGGTACCGTCCCTACAATATTGCTCAATCTCATGGTACCACGACCTTTCTTCTTCCATCATTTCTCCTAATTCCACAAGCAATAACTCTTTCGCTTCCTTTCTCTCCGCCTTCAAAACTAGAGAGCTCCTAAGGTTAACGAACCAAGGATCTTGAGTGGAGGGAGCCTCTAATCTTTGAACAGTGATTGTCTCAGCGCTGCGGCTGAGAGGGAAGGAGAGAGAGGAGGCCAGGGATGCGAGGGCATCGGCCATGATATTTTGAGAGCGAGGAGTATGAATGTAGATGAGTTGACGGAATTACTTGGCTAGGAGTGTGACCAGATCTTGATAGGGCTTGAGTTTAGGGTTACGCGTGCGGTAAGTAGAAAGGACTTGCCGAAGGACGAGTTGAGAGTCTCCTATGATCTTGAGATGACGCGCGCCTAAGAGGTAGGCAAGCTTAAGACCGGCAAGGAGAGCCTCATACTCGGAGATGTTGTTAGTGGCATAGAACTGGAGCTGATAGGCTAGAGGAATGGTGATCCCTTATGGGGTGAGCTGCCCCATCCCCTAGAATTGAGAGCTCCATCGAAGTGGAGTGACCAGAAGGGATCATGGGAGACAAGTGATAGGTTTTCATCAGGGAATTCCTCTTGAACCGTATCACTATGAGGGAGAGGGAGGTGAGCAAGGTGCTCAGCAATGGCATACGCTTTTATGGCTTTCTGAACTATAAAGGCAATGTCTAATTGAGAGAGGAAACTTTGCCAGCGTGCCAATCTGTCGGCAAGGACTGGCTTCTCTAGAAGATACCTATTAGGATCCATTCTAGAAATCAAACTCACCTTATGGGCTAGGAAGTAGTGCTTCAATTTCTGCACCACCCAAACTAGCGCTGCACAAGTTTTCTCCATGGTGGTAAGTTTGAGCTCGGAAGGATTGAAGAGCCTAGATAGGTAGTAAACTACCCTTTCTTTGTCGGATTCATCATGTTGAGCAAGGATAGCTCCTAGGGAGTCCTCAATAGTTGACAGATATAGGATTAGGGGTTTTCTAGGGACAGGCGCCTGAAGAACGGGCGGATTCATGAGATAGCTCTTAAGCTCATCAAAGGCTTCTTGACACTTAGTGTTCCATTCAAAATGGACTCCTCCTTTCAACAATTCGTAGAAGGGACGACACCTTTGGGAGTGCTGAGATATAAATCTCCTTATGAACTGAAGCCGACCGATCAAACCTCGAAGCTCAGATATATTCTTGGGAGGAGGCATCTCATTGATTGCCTTGGCCTTGTGTAGGTCTATTTGAATCCCCCGTTTGCTAACTATAAACCCTAGAAATTTTCCTGAAGAAACCCCAAATACGCACTTCTTCGGATTCATCTTCAGCTGATACTCTTGTGCGCGACGAAACACTCTGGCAAGTACGGAGGAGTGTTCTCTTTGGGTCCGAGACTTCACCACGATATCATCCATGTAGACCTCAACATCAATGTGTATCATGTCGTGGAAGATAGCTAACATTGCCCTTTGATAAGTGGCACCGGCATTCTTCAGTCCAAACGGCATGACCACATAGCAATATGTTCCCCAGGGGGTGGTGAAGGAAGTCTTCTCTTGATCCTCCGGGGCTAGACGGATTTGATTATAGCCTGAATACCCATCCATGAATGATAGAGTTTCGAACCCTGCAGTGTTATCAATTAAGACATCCAAATGAGGTAACGGGAAATCATCCTTTGGGCATGCCCTATTTAAGTCCCGAAAGTCTATGCAGATGTGCACCCTTCCATCTTTCTTCATCACCGGGACTATGTTCGCCACCCACAATGGATAGAGGACTACACAGATGAACTTGTCTTTGTGTAGTTTGTCAATTTCCTCTTTCATCTTCAGAGCAATGTGGGGGAGGAATCTCCTTAACTTCTGCTTAATGGCAACTGCCCCTGGCTTCAAGATTAACCTATGTTCTACCAAATTGGGGTCAATGTCGGGCATGTCATCATAGGACCAGGCAAAGGAATCCTTAAATTCCCTCAACATTTCTATGAGTGCTTCTTCTTCTTCAGGAGGAAGACTGGAAGTTATGGTCATGAGCCTTGGATCCTCTTCTGTTCCCACGTTTACCTCTTTGGTGGATTCATCTACTGCCGAGGTTGGTTCATCAAATCTCCTCATACCGCTAACATACATTTTGGCAGCATCTTCTATCTCGCAATCATTTTCGTCCGATGGGTCATCTTCGGCTAAGATCTCATACACTCCGAATTCATCATCTAGACCTTCCTCTAGGTGTAGATCCTCTATGTTTAGAACCACTGCCTCTTGGACAAACTCTTCAACAACTAGAAGAGCGCTACACCTTTGTACCAGGTCTAAGAGATATCTGTGGGGTATGCCACTACCCTTCTTCTTCCTAGATGGGGATGGGGACTTGCTAGAACTTACCCCGGAATCTAAACTAGATTTGATATTTACAGAAGGTTCTGGAGGAGTGTCCAGAGGTTTATTGGAACGGAAAGTAAAGGGTGCAGCAGGGCTGTGAAGGCCCTCCGGTGGGACTGGAGGAGGGGGCGGACCACCCAAGCTCAGGGTGCTGGCAACAGAGTCGGGGTGTAGGGGAGCAGAAGGCCCCTTACCCGGATCACCCAAAATGGCCATGTTTGGCCAACAGGCGACAATGCGGCTGAAGCAGAAAGAGGAGAAAGAGCGGGGATCGCCGCTCAGGAGGAAGGGATGGTGACGGGGATCGCCGTCAGTAGGAGAGAGGGAGCGTGGTGGTGACGGGGATCGCCGTCAAAGCAGGGGAATGCAGGGTGACGGGGTCGCCGTCGAGAGAGGAAGGGAGTGTGGGAGTGACGGGGATCGCCGCCGGGGAATGAGGAGTGCGAAGGTGACGGGGACCGCCGTCGAGAGAAAGAAAATCATGGGAGCAGGAAGCAGAGAGTGGGGAGGAGACGGGGATCACCGTTCGAAGAAAGAGGGAAGGAAAGGGATGGGGATCGCCGTCCGAAGAAAAAGGGAAGGAAGAGGACGGGGATCGCCGTCCGAAGAAGGGGGAAAGACGGATAGAGATAGACGAGGAAGGACGCATGCTTTTTTTTTTAAAGGAAAAGATCTACATTATATCGAGAAGCTTCTGGAGAAGGTCAGAACTGAGCCATTAAGGAAAATGGTGAAGAGGGGTGAAGGGGAGATTAATGCTTCAATGGCGTCGGGGGAGACTTGGAAAATGAAGGGGGGAGACAAAGGAATGAAATCGGAATTATAGACAAGAATGGATGAAATGAAGTGACTGGGAGGTCGGGAAAATCCTGGCTAGAGTTCCATAGTTAGAACAACTGAACTTACTATCTCAATTTCCTCACCAAATCCAAGCAACTGTCGCTTGATGGTGGCTGCTGATGCCGATGGCGGTGCTGCCTGAGACTGCAATGTGTTATCTTCGCTGAATAAGCGATTGACCGCTGAGATGAGATCCTCCAATTCTGGTTCCTCTGTCTCGGCTTCAGGTTCACTGAACAACAAACTAATTGCTGAAATCAAATCTTCAAGATCTGGTGCTTCTGCATCTTCCCCGGCCCTCTTCTTCTTGTTGGGTCGCTGAGCTTCCAAAGCTTGATATGCCGACCTTAGTGCTGCTTCCGCTGTAATGTTATATCCAGGCTGCACTGGCCCTCTGACAAAATGATCATACAATGTCCAGGTGAGGGGGCCATGGTCTGACTGTGAAGAAGATGAGAATGCAGCCCATTCTGAGTATCCTAAACCATGTTTTGTGAATTTCTTTGTGCTAGCCACTGTCTTGGTCCTCCCTTGGAGATGAGTACCTAAACCTTTTCCTGACTGGTAGCCGAGTCTGAACATGATATCCCATCCTTTTGCATTTGTGGACATATCCTTTCTGACGGCTGCCACTGATGGGAACCCAATCGGGCGATTAGAAGAGAAAGTATAAGCCCATGGGTAGTTCACATCAAGCACCGAGATAATGGGCTTATTGGACGGCCAGACTGATGGCAATACCCTCTCAACAGCTTCCACTGTGTGGGTTGTGGCTACGCTCTTAACTTTGACTATCTGTCCTTGATAGGGGAATTTCAAACATTAATGTGCCGTGGAAGGTACCGCCCCTAGTGATTCGATCCACGGGTGTCCCAAGATGGCCTTGTAAGTATGATCGATGTTCAGCACATAAAATTCAACTGTCATGACTAGCGGTCCCAATTCTGCTTGTAAAGTGACTACCCCATGGCAAGCCCGCCGGGAATTGTCATAGGCAGCTATGGTGGTGGGAGTAGGCTGCAGTTGACGTTCTGAGATGTTGCAGGCTCTTAGGGTGCTTAGTGGACATACATTGATAGAGGCTCTTGTATCCACTAACGCCGCGTCAATGGCCACTTTATTAATTGTGAGCGTCACACATAAGGGCATTTTTCTGGCTTTAGGAGCAGCTAATTCGCTATCAGAAAAGGTTATCGTGGGTCCCCTGTTCACAATGGAAAGCACAAAAGGCAGGTTATCGGGGTTCATGTCTTCACTGACCATGACCCTTTGCAGGAAGGCCCTTAGGGCATCTTGATGAGTCTGCGACCTTTTGATTAGCTAAAATATGGAAATTTTAGCAGGAGTCTAATCTAGGTGCTTCAGAATATCATATTGGGTCCCCGAGGCCGGATCTATTTCTTCCATGTCCTGCTGTTGCTGGGTAGTGGACTGCTGTGCTGGTTGACCTGGCATAGGTGTGGATGCATTAGGGTACATCCAGTGGAACATCCGCCCGCTCCGCAAGGCAAGGTTATGGTGGAGTGGAGAAGGTGAGGTGTCAAGGATAGAGGGATTGGCTAGCAATGGTGCTGGCATAGGGGATAATGGGACGTTGGTGGATGAAGGGATAACAGGTGATATGACGGGGGAATCATAAAGCGGCGAGGTGAAGGCGGCAACAGTAGGTGTGAAGAAGGGAGGTATAGTGGATGTGGGGGTAGCGGGTGTATTGTGGGAAATGACCAGAAGCTGGCCCACTTCGTGCTCATCATCGAAGGCCTACTGAGCTTCTGGTGGTGGGTGATGGATGACTGGGTTAACATGCGCGAGTGGAGGAGGTGGTGGAGTAGGTTGGGGATTTGGAGCTGCAGGATGCTGTGGCATGGGGTTGCGGATTATGCCAAGATCATTCGCTGGCTACTGCGGCTGTTGTTGTTGTTGCTGTTGCTGGTACTGTTGTGGGAAGGGCTGGAACTGTTGTTGTTGTTGTTGTTGTTGTTGTTGGTGTTGTTGGTGTTGTTGTTGTTGTGGCTGCTGTCGCCTTTGCTGTTGCTGCTATTGCCTCTGACCTTGTTGGTCCCTTAGAGTCTGGATCAACCTTCTCATCTCTGCCCAATCGATTTGGTTCTGCTCATGAAGATCATATATTATATCCCAAAACTGGAAGCAATCTGACACATTGTGGCCTGGATGGCGATGGTAAACACAATACTTTGTTTGGTCTGCTGCCATGTTCCAGTTTGGATTCTCAGGAGGGAGTCTAAGGGCATTGAGGGACATGAGGGCTGCAAAGACATCGGCCAAAGATTCGGGTAGAGGAGGATATTGGGCTCTCTTGGGTCCATTGGGCTTTCTAGGGGCAAAGCCATTTTGAGGTGGAGGGACATGAGAGTAATGGGGCTGATCTTGAGGAGGGTTCTGACCTTGAAGAGATTGCTGCTTGTTGTTGTTCCATGGCTGCTGAGGTTGCTGGGTATACAGAGGTCTGCTTACTGGGCCTTGGGGGTGGCTCACTGCACCCACCTGCTCATTGGTTTGGATCCCTTCAGTAACTGGGCCTTGAGGCTTCTTGGCATAACGGACTTTAGGGGTCTCAAACATAGAGTGTATAGGTGAGTCTTTGAGCTGAGTCTGAATGAAACTGGCTCGGCTATAAAGCTGGTGCATGGTAGAAATGCCATTCATAGCCAATATGGCCCGATAGGTTGGGGTAGCATTGGAGATTAACAATTTGACTTTCTCCTCTTCTGGCATAGGGCAACGGACCTTGGCAGCCAATGAGCGCCACCGGTCGGCATAGGTCGAGAACTCTTCCTCATGCTTCATCTTTTCAGCTACCAGATCAACAAAGGAGTATTCGGGTCCGACCCGATCTTGAAACTGCTGCAAGAACCTCTCTTGAACAATCTAGAAATCCTCGGCCTCTTCAGGTGGTAGGGAATAAAACCATTCTAAGTCTAGACCATCTAAGGATTTTCTGAACAAGTACACCATGAGGTGGCGGTCGTACTTGTGCGGCGCAGACTCATAAACAAAATCCTTTAAATGAACATATGGGTCTCCTACCCCAGAGTATCATCGGTAAATAGGGAGTTCTGACTGGGGTGGTACCTGAAGGTATTGGAATGACGGGAGTGCAATGTTGGCCACTTTTCGAGGATCAATCTGCCTTCTGAGATCGTGAAGTTCCTTTTTTATGACAGCCCACTCCACAAGGAAGTCGGAGGGGGCTTGGGCATGGTGTGTAGAGACAATGGAGCGGGGTTGCTCGAAGGTATGGGACCTCTCACGGGCAAAGGAGGCAGGCTCGGCCGTATAGTATATTGAGGTTGGAGGGGATCGAGGCCGAGCCTCTCGCATCGGAAGGTAGCTCGGTTCCGAGAAATGGATGGCCCGAGGATGGAGGGGTGTGGGGTCTGCCCCTGAAGAAGAGAGGTTGGGTGCCGAGGCAACATGGGTGGAGGAGACCGCCGACTGAGCTGAGTTACGAGCAGAGGGAGACAAGGGTTGTTTGCCCTTGGCGGCAGCAATGAACTCTCGGACTTGATCTAGAGTTAGATGAGGAAGCAGCTGACTAAATTGGGAATGGGGGTCATCCTCCCTTGGAGGAGAAGGAGGAGGGGAATGACCCCCAATGACAAGAGGAGACTGAACATGCCCTGGGGGTATGTCCGTTGAGGGTTGGGCCACATCCTCGAGGAGTCCAAGAGGCAAGGCATTGTCTGCAAGGACACGAAACTGTTCCATGTCGAACAAAGGGTTATGATAGAGTATAAGGAAAGGAGGGGAATGACTCGATCTCCCTAGGCAATGACGCATGCACCCCCTAAATAACAAGGGGGTGATACTGACAACACCTAGACTCTAGCACAAATCAAGAAAGACTGAGAGGAGGAGGGATGAACCGAAGCACCCAAGTTATCATGATTAATGCGCAAATTTGTTAAAGTTCACACTTGACCTTTAGATGAATTGATTAAGGGTGTGTCACTCGGTCAGGTGGATCCTAACGGGTATGAACTCGAGTCCTTCGGTGTCACTAAGGGTGGTATACTCACACGTAGGATGGCTCGAGCTAAGGGTGCAACGGGTACAACCAGCCCGGTAAACCGCAACGTGCGTACGGTCACGAGGTCTTACGGAGGTCCTCAGAAGGTGGGCCCGAGTCAGCCTACGAGTACTCGTAGGTGAGAGGGCTCACTCATCCAAGGGGGAACCTGACTAATGGGATGAAAAGTGTATGCAAAGGGGCCTAAATGCCCGAAATGTATGCAAGAGTAGTAAATAAAGGGCAAACAGAGTGACAAAATAGCTCTCGGGTAGAGTCGCGGTGGGCCGTGTATATCGCGACCTTATCGCGACAGAGCGGACTGCCGCGATAGGAACAGAAACCCGAGAGAACAGTAAGTCACACACACAGACTCAAACAAACTACCCGAACAAATGATAAGGGTACAAAATCACTAAAATAGTACAAAATGGATCATGGAGCACTCAGAAACCGATCCAGGGAAGAAAATAGTAACATACAAAGCGCACCTGTAGACACGACGCTTAACTCCGACGCGAGCCTGTCGCGCCCCCGCGCACTGCTGCGACCAGATCCGAAAACTTACAACGGAAA
The DNA here is from genome assembly GCA_014218235.1 of Colocasia esculenta. Lineage (NCBI taxonomy): Eukaryota > Viridiplantae > Streptophyta > Magnoliopsida > Alismatales > Araceae > Colocasia > Colocasia esculenta. The sequence goes on along the minus strand of CM024765.1, from coordinate 25,254,269 downwards.
ATAAACGGGAAACTTGAATCCTAACAGGATTTTAAGAACCAGAAGCACAACAACAGATGGCAGATAAACATGGAACATACGTGCATGGACTCGTAGAAACCAGGTAAAGCAGATAGGGGAAAGATTGCACTAACCTGCTATCGCGTCCTCTTCGGGCGACGCGATCCTATCGCGTCGTCACGATACGCCGCGACAAGAACCGAGAGACAAAAAATGCAGGAAACAATGGAAAAATAGACTAACAGGGCCCTAAAAGACAAACAGGGAAGGAAACATGTCAAGCAGACAAACTCAATCCACGAGGGTAGCACTGAAGGTCCCACCGTGATCGCCAAAAGGTGTAATCACAGGGATTGTACCCCCCTCAACGCAAACATGAATATCAAATGTGATAGCATGGAAAATAGGATGTGATCACCACCTAGAGCATTGCCAAATGAAGAGAATAATGCGAGCTAACTACTCCAGGAAAGCGGGGAAGAGAACGGAGGAATACTTGATGTCGCGGTCGTTATGACTGACGAGGGCAGCCTGATAACGCGTCCGCTATGAGAGGCGCATCTCTTGTCGCGTCACCTTCCTCCGTCGCGTTCTCTTCTTGTGCGGGAGATGGTGAGTAGGACCTCCTTCCCGTCCTCCGGCCGGCTAGAGGATGAGAGCTCCTCGTAGAACTTCGCTTGAATGCCTGCCAATCAAAGAGAGAGACAACAAAAGCCCTATTAGAACATGATTAGTGTAGTATTTGCTCTAAAAATGAAAGGAAATGAAACAACATGAAGGGAACGAACCTGGGGTGGTTTTAAACCCCTAGGGAAAGGAAAAAAACGTGGGAGGAAATGGAGTGCAATCTATCTAGGAAATAAAATAACAATGCATGAAGAAATGAGGAAAAGGAGAGAGGAGAAGGTGAGCCCCATTGGGGCGACTCCTGGCTTGATGAATGTCCCAAATGTCGTCCAAAGGCTTCAGGGAGATGTTGGAGTCGCCGTTCATGCGTTCCTTGCTCCGTTCATGAAGAAATGAATTAATTTTGTGGAACAAGATGTGAAAGGAAATGGTGGGGATGTGAGGGCTGCGAGTCTAAGCATGGACCAGAGAGAATTTTGGCAGCCCTTCGGGGTTTTTTTCCTTCAAGAGAGGCCTTGATTTTATAGAGCCTTTTAAGAGATAATATCTCCTTGGAATGAGAATTAATTAAAATGGGAGATAATCCTTACCCAAAATCGGATGGAGAGTCCTTGGGGTCCTCAAGGAAAGTCCCTAGAGCCCAAATCTCACCCAAGGGGTTGAGATATTCCCTAAGGATAAAGTTAAACCCATGGGAGGATAAATAGGAGGTGGTTGCGGAGGCCTGCATGCGCAGCTGCTGTCGCGGCGTATCGTAGGGTCGCGTCATGGAATCGCGACAGGGCGGGACGTCACGACAGTATTGCCCACGTGCATGGATAATGCATGGGCTGTCGCGGCAGCCTAGACCGTCGCGACTCAGAGACGTGGCACCACGATGCGTCGCGACTATAAAATTGAAATTTATGTGAATTATCAGCCAACCATATGAAAGGATAAGACTTATTGATGGCCAAGGACTCTCTCAAATTGATAATGGGCGGGATTTCAAGGCAATTTAAATTGTTAATGGGCTCAAAACAAGGCTAATGATGGGCTCAAGGTGAGTGACCAATTAGGGGCCTACTAAGGTGACAAGAAATGTGGTTCAACCTACTAGTTAGAACCGGGTGTCTACTGTTACTTGTGTGCATTGAAGATTGAGTCTTAGATGGGTGTTTCTTCTTGCTAAAGATGAAGGACTATGATGAAATTCTTCGTCTGGATTGGCTAGAGGAGCACTATGCTTTTGTTGATTGTCGAGGGAAGAAGATCACTTTCCGTATTCCTAGTGAGAATGAGTTTTCACATCCCTTGCCAAGGAACTTAGCGAGAAGGTTTGTTATCTATGCCATGAAGGTGATGAGGATGGCTAACAAGGGTTGTGACGCTTTTCTTGCCAGCGTGGTATTAGTACCGAAGGCTGATTAGTCACCTACCCTTGCGGAGATTGATGTAGTGCAGGAATTTCCATACATTTTTCCCGATGATTTGTCTGGATTGCCACCGGTTAGAGAGATAGAGTTTACCATAGAGTTGCTTCCAGGCACCTCTCCTATCTCAAAGGCTCCATATCGGATGGCACCTGCGGAGTTAGTTGAGTTAAGGAAGCAGTTGCAAGATTTGCTGGATAAGGGATTTATTCGCCCTAGTGTTTCTCCTTGGGGCGCACATGTTTTATTCGTAAAGAAGAAAGATGGTTCACTTAGGTTGTGCATTGATTATAGGAAGCTCAACCAAGTGACTGTAAAGAACATGTATCCCTTACCACGGATTGATGATCTCTTTGACCAGTTGCAGAATGCATCGATATTTTCTAAGATTGATCTACGGTCTGGCTATCATCAGTTGAGGATTAGGAGTGAGGATGTGTCCAAGACGGCCTTTAGGACCCATTACGGACATTATGAGTTTTTAGTTCTTCCTTTTGGTCTGACCAACGCCCCAGCAGCGTTCCTGGATCTCATGAACAGGGTGTTTAGACCTTATCTAGATAGTTTTGTCGTAGTGTTCATCGATGATGTGTTGGTCTATTCTCTGGATGAGGCCACACACCGTCAGCATTTGAGGGTAGTGTTAGAAGTTCTCCGAGAGCACAAGATGTATGCAAAGTTCAGCAAGTGTGATTTCTGGATGCGCGAGGTTCATTTTCTTGGGCATGTTATCTCTGGTGCGGGTGTAGCAGTTGATCCAGCAAAGGTCCAAGCTGTGTTAGAATGGGAGATCCCTAGGACCCCATCGGAGATTCGGAGTTTCCTTGGGTTAGCGGGTTATTATCGGCGATTTATTGAGGGCTTTGCATCTATTGCCGCCCCTTTGACTAAGCTAACCAGGAAGGGTGTGAAATTTGTTTGGTCCGAGGAGTGTGAAAGTAGCTTTCAATTATTGAAGGCTAAACTCACGTCTGCTCCAGTATTGGTTTTACCAAGTGATGAAGAAGGTTTTGCCATTTACTCGGATGCATCTCGGATTGGTTTAGATAGTGTGTTAATGCAGCAGGGAAGGGTAGTGGCATATACTTCTCGTCAATTGAAGGAGCATGAGCGTAACTATCCGACTCATGATTTGGAGCTTGCGGCAGTGGTTCATGCACTAAAGATCTGGAAGCACTATCTTTATGGTGTCAGATTTGAGGTGTTCACTGACCATAAGAGTTTGAGGTATCTCTTCTCGCGAAAGGAATTTAACCTCCGACAGAGAAGATGGATTGATTTCCTCAAGGACTACGACTTCGATCTTCAATATCATCCCGGAAAGGCGAATGTCGTAGTGGATGCTCTTAGCCGAAAGAGGTCTTTACTCTAGCAAGGTTGGAAGATGTTGGAGGATGCTGCGTGTGCGATGACTGAGATAGAGCCATTATTATGTCAGGCTTTTGTAGCTCAGTTGTTCATTCGGTCCACTATTTTGGATGAGGTGATCGATCAGCAGAAGGCCGACCCTAGACTCCATGAGTTAGTAGGCAAGGTAGGCATTGCTCGTGATGAGGATGGTGTGATTAGATTTCATCATCGAGTCTGTGTTCTCGATATTGTAGATGTCCGTGAGCAGGTATTAGCAGAAGCTCATAGGTCTAGATTCTCTATTCATCCGGGTAACACTATGATGTACCAGGATTTGAAGAGATCATTTTGGTGGTCTGGCATGAAGAAGGATGTAGCGGATTTTGTATCCAGGTGTTTAGTATGCCAGCAAGTGAAGGCCGAGCGGTAGCGACCATCTAGTCTTATGCAAAAGATGGAAATCCTAGTTTGGAAGTGGGAGGCTATCACTATGGATTTTGTAACGGGTTTGCCAAGATCAAGGAGGGGCAATGACTCGATTTGGGTAGTTGTAGATAGATTCTCTAAGACTGTGCATTTCTTGCCGATGAAGAAGAAGCAGTCGGTTGAGAGTTTAGCTAGGTTGTATGTTGGTAGCATTATTAGATTGCATGGTATGCCGAAGTCGATCATTTTTGATCAAGATCCGAGATTTACTTCGAGGCTGTGGAAGGGTCTTCAGGATGCATTAGGTTCTGAGTTGAACCTTAGTTCAGCGTTCCATCCCCAGACAGATGGATAGTCCGAGAGGACTATCTAGACACTCGAGGATATGTTGAGAGCGTGTGTGCTAGATTGGAAGGATGATTGGGAGCATCATTTACCTCTTGTGGAGTTTGCATATAACAACAGCTTTCATGCGAGTATTAGTATGGCTCCATTTGAGGCGTTGTATGGAAGGCCTTGTAGATCTCCTTTATGTTGGGAGGAGACTGGTGATAGGTAGTTGATCGGTCTGGAGTTAGTACATGAGACTTCGGATAATATCTAGTTTATCAAGAAGAGGCTTATTGCGGCGCAGGATAGGCAGAAGAGTTACGCCGACAACAGAAGGAAGGATTTGGAGATCGAGGTTGGCGAGCATATCTTTCTAAAGATTTTGCCTACTCAAGGTGTTGTCAAATTTGGCAGGCATAGCAAATTAAGTCCTAGATTCATTGGCCCGTATGAGATTCTCAGACGTTTGGGCAACATGGCATATGAGCTAGCTTTACCTCCGTCGTTAGCTAGTGTTCATCATGTATTCCACGTATCTATGCTTAGGAGATATGTCTGAGATCCATCTCATGTTATTAGTCATGAGCCATTGGAGATCCAGTCAGATCTGTCGTATGTTGAGCAACCAATAGCTATTCTTGATCGGAAGGTTCAGCATCTCCGGAACAAGAGTATTGCGTCCGTGAAGGTGCTATGGCGGAACTTCTCGCGAGAGGAGGCTACTTGGGAGCTTGAGGATGCTATGATAAAGAAGTATTCCCAATTGTTTGAGTAGTGTCAGTCTAACTTCGAGGACGAAGTTTCTTTAAGGGGGTGAGGGTGTAAGGCCCTCAAATTTTGCCTTTTTCTTTTTGGAGTTTGGTCATGTATTGTTTAAATGTTTTGTATATATATATGTGCACATGTGTATATGTATATATGTATATATATATGTTTGTTCAATTATGGTGTACATATTGCTTTTATTTAGTTGTGCATATGGTATTCAAATTGTACATTACTTTATATATATGTAGAGTAAGCATGAATGTTTGCACAAATTTTGTGTTCTGGCCGAAAGACCAGTTGGCGTCAACATGCATGGACGTGCATGGGGATGTCAACGTCCAGATTGATGGACATTAACTCTCGGTAGGTGGCCAGGTATGTGGACGTCTATCTCCCATATATGTTGCGGTTTCAGATCTGGAAACGCTCGCGATTTCTTCGCCACAGTTTTTGGAATCCTCCAACGGTTAGATACCATTCTAAATGCGCCCTTAATCCCTTTAGCCTATAAAATACCTTGTCCAGGACGCAGTTAGGTCCTTTTGACTTTTTGTCAAAAACCCTAGAAACTATGTGCGAAACCTGAACTTTGAGGCTTTGGATCGGGCGACTTGGTGCATTTTCTGGCGATCTTCATCAACCAGGAGACTCTTTGAACATCGAGGAAGGCTTCCCCGACTCCGGCGTGCTTCATCCATCAACACAGAAGTCGGATCGAGGGGAGATTGCAGGACTTCTTGGCTTGGCCGAGGAGAGCTTCTCTGGAAAATTAATCGTATCTAGCAATTTTTAAGAGACAAGTAACCTATGTATATCGTCCCTGCCCATGTCTAGTAGGTCCTAGGAATTTTACAGATTTTTACTCGTGTCCTGGAGCCTCCATTCACCATTGTTTCTGCATTTTGTTTATATTTGCACAGACAAGAACTTAACGGCAGCATCTGATGCTGTTAAGATCCAGGGTTGGCAGCCACCTTTTGTGCCGTTAACTCATGTTGGCGGCAGTACATGTGCCGCCATGTTCATCAGGTTTTTGACTGAATGCATGTCTGATCCCTGTGGCATATTCCTCGAATTTCTGAACATAAGTATATGCTGTAGAAATTTTATATGGTCAAGTATGTCCAGTGGAACATACCTTGTGATTATGTTGAATTTTCATACACTGTACTAATTATTTAAATTCCTGAAATAAAATGTTATGCATGATTTGACCTTATTAATTACTGTTTACATAGATCCATGTTAAACTAAAGCTTCAAAAAATTTCTATGGGCCATATACATATGTTAGGTCACATCATGAGAATTGAATGAATTTATGCTTACTATGCAAATTATTAGAATTTCTGGAAATAGAACAGTGAGCGTGAATTCCCTGTTTTAATTACAAATAAGATGTATGGTTGCATGTGAACATATCATAAATTTTATGTGAATACATGACTGTTAAATACATATTCTGGAATTGCTAAATACATCTGTAATACTGTAAACTATGTTAATTGGTTTCTTGGTAAATCTGGAGAACGCTCGTTCTAATTATTATAATTTGTGTAGGTTTCCGAAAAATCTGAAAATTTGTATGTGTGATGATTACCTGTGAGTAGTATGTGGTAAAAATTTCGTACTGATTGGATAACAACAAGTGTTATTTCAGATTTAATATAGAAAAACGACCATGTTGAGTATGCTTAATGTGATTGTTCATAATTCAGTAAATTGCAGCATGATTAGGATTAAGTTTATGACCTGTTTAACACTGTGAATAGTAGCATATTATTAGATAAACTAAAAACTAGGTAATTGTGTACAAGTGAGTGCAATGGTGTAGTTTAGTGCATGTGAATATTATGAACAATGAGAATAATATGAAAAGTGTGTAAACTGTGCCATGTGTGACACTGCTACCATAGAGGGCTGTGGAACTGTACCGTAGTAAAGTCTCTACGGGAATGTTCAATGTGAGTAATATCCTAAGGATGAAATCCATGAGGTGGACAAGTACCACTGGTTAGGGTGGAGAGTGCTTCTCCCGGTTCTGCGCAGTTAACCAAGATCCATTACTGCATTGCCTAGGTGATGGATAAGTGTATGTGTTATGTGTGTCCTTATAGTGGTGGTTTGGACTATGTGTCATGGTATTTAAATGTGAAAATGTGAATAAGTGTACGTGAATTGTGAAATGTGCAAAGTGTAAATGAGTATGTGAATGTGTTAGCATGTGAACAAATGTAAACCATTGTAATTATGTTTAATTTATGTTAAAACAGCAAGTAAATGGTGTATATAATTGTAGTAAATTCATGAGAGTTAAAATAGAATCCATGCTAGGTGTGATGCTTACATTATGTGTAATTCCATGTTTAGGTTGTGTACATTGTAATATGATTTGAATGGGTTTTGAATTACTTAAGCATGTTAATTAAAATGTGTAGAAAGCATGTTATAGGTTCTATATTTAATTGTTGAAAGTAAAATAAAGCATGTGTAATGTGCCTCTAATGCTATAAGTTCCATGCTTAGTAGTTTAAATTGTGTGAACCATGCTACATGTGTAAATTACTTCCATTGAATGTTAGCATGTACATATGATGTGTGTAAGGATGATGTATATGGATTGCCTACTGGGTCTCTTTAGACTCATTCTTTCTTCGGCGTACAGGTGTAGGTGTCTCCACTTCTTCTGAGGAGATAGTTAGGAGCGACTCCGAGTGAGAGGAGTAGCATTTATTGTGGAGATCTCTTCATTGTATTTTCATTTTCATAAGTATGTAATGAATAAGTGATGTATCTCATCTGAACAATGTAATTTGATTTAGAATTTTAATTATGTGGACTTTAGCTTTTTCTTTAAATGCTATATAGACTGTGGATATTTAATGATGATGATGGAATAAGAATGATATTTAGTTCTTTTTATTTCCGTTGTTCCATGTCAATATTTGTGTACATCTCAACTTATTGTAATTGTTGGCTCAATGTCCCACTGTGACGATGTTCATTATACCGATGTGGATTGGTATAATCGTACCGGTATAAGGAGGGTCGTTACATATGGTCTATGAGTCGAGCCATATTTCTTGTTCTCTTAGTGTGCCCCAAGGTTTTCACTCTCTTGAGCCCATTTGTTGGCCAATCCTTGAGCTCATTAAGTCCATTTCCCAGCTTACCTCATCCAAATATCACTTAAGAGTCCTTGTTCTAGGGTTTCAAATATCAAACATTAACGCGACGGCCTAAGGCGACGTGTTAGCATCGATTGTTGACCATGGGAATTGATTGACATTAACATAATGACCTATGGCAATGCGTTAGCATCGATTGTTGACCATGGGAATTGATTGACATTAACACGATGACCTATGACAATGCGTTAGCATCGATTATTGACCATGGGAATCGATTAATGTTAACACGATGGTCCTCATTGATGCGTTATGACATTGATTAATGTTAACATGACGACTCTCAAGAATGCATTAATGGCCATCGATTGATGACCATGGCTATCGATTGATGACCATGGCTGTCGATTGAGACCAACATTAACGCGATGGAACGCAGCGTTGCGTTAGTATCAATTGATGCCCATTTGTATCGATTGATGATCCTTGTCGTGACCGAAAAGGCCGTCATGACAACCTATGCATATCCATCCACATAACATCAAAGTTGCGACCATTATGACTGTCGCAACAACCCTTATCACGCCCCCACGATCCGCCGTGACATGTTTCTGCATGGACTGGCCATGTAACCACCTCTCTCCTATCCTAACAAGCTCTATCTCTATCTCGAACAACCTTGGAATGCCCTAGCTGCGGAATGAGGTTCTATCCAGCCCTAGAGCTCTCTTAGGACTCTTCTCATGCATATTTACTTGCGTTTATCTCACTTTTATGGGCCATTATCCCTCATAGATGAGATACCTTCTCTCTTCCCTACAAAACCAACCCACCCTCTTCAGAATGAGGTAGAGCCTTGATACTACCACAAAGTGCTGCCCAAATCACTTCAGAGCCTCCCCTTAGCTCGTAGCTCTCTCATTTCCCTCCTCTTTCTTTCATTTCCTTCATCACAACACCTCATTTTCTTCCATATCTAGAGCATGGTGGCCAAGAGGTGACTTCTTCACGTCTACAAGGTTGCTGCACGACCTGAGAATCGCATCTTCAGCTAGGGAGTCACCCCTTTGGGGCTCTTCATCCTTCTTTCTTTCTCCTTTACTTTCCATACATTTTGTTTATTTATTTTAGATGATTGCACATCCACATACCCACGATTTCCACAACCCTAGGGGTTTTAAAAACACCCTAGGTTTGTCCCCTGCATGTTTTTCCTTTTTCTCTTTTATATTGTTAGATACCTCACTTAAAAATTGTCTAATAGGGTTTTCTTTCCTTGTTTCTTTATTTTGACAGGTACATCAAGAACAGCAGATGAGGAGCTCTCCTTCTCTAGCCGATTGGAGGAAGGGAAGGAGGTCCATCCACACTCCCGCATTTCTGCAGAGAAGGCGTCGACATCCTCGGTCATGACATCAAGGTAGCAACCGAATGTATGGTCGCTGATGATCAAATTTTCCCCATGTAATTTAAATGAATTAATATCTATTTTGGTGATTAACAAAACTAAGACAAAGTGCATTTCTAACATATCTTCTATAAGATTTGAGCATAGGAAATCTAACAAAGAAAAACAAGCTAAACTGGTAAGTATTCTTCTTACCAGCATTTACAGTTCAAAGCATATAATTTTCTAAGTACACATCGATTCTCTAGTTGTTATAACGATTTCCTTAGAATCATAATGATTTCCTCATTCACATCAATTTTGGTTCTATAACGATTTCATAAGTCATCGCTATTCTATTGAAGTCTATCTCATAACGATTCGCTAAGAGATCGCAATGATTTGCCTCTCATAAAGATTCTCTAAGAGATCGCAACGATTTGTCTCTCATAACGATTCTCTAAGTGAGAACAACGATTTGCTCTCACAATGACTTGGTTCATAACGATTTGATCGTTGCATCGATTTGATAAGTGAGAACAACGATTTGCTCTCACAACGACTTGGTTCATAACGATTTGGTCGTCGCATCGATTTGATAAGTGAGAACAACGATTTGATCTCACAACGATTTCGGTTTCACAACGACTCATTATGTTTCATAACGATTCGATAAGTTACACAACGACTCAGTCACTGTAATGATTCATTATGTTACATAACGACTTGGTCGCAGTAACGATTCGATACATTAAACAACGATTTGTTCACTATATCGACTCGATAAGTGAAACAACAATTTGCTCATAACGATTTGCTGATAGTATCATAACGATTCGGTTATTAATGCATAACGATTTATGTGTACATCAAATTGTTTATGAATGTATAACGATTTGCATGAACAATGACTCATCCACACATCGGTTTCATAAGTTATGCTCATATCGATTTCATTGTCTATATCGACTTGATATTCAAACCTATTCTCAGATAGTTTGAAAAGTCAATGTCTTTCCTCACTTTTCTCTCACATCCATGCATTTATTACGACTAAACATATCACTGCACTGAATGCAAATGATATCTTCTATTTCCATGCTTATAGTGTAAACATCTTATAGAAGAACAGAATGAAATTTCCTTTTCGATATAAAATCATTCTAACGTTGACTGACAACAAGAGACAACCTAGCTGTCTATTGTTTTAGCATTTAATGCGTGCAATATGGAAGATAAAGGACATCAAAGAAGATCCTCTCTCTCTCTCTCTCTCTCACTCTCTCTCTTTGCGTGCATGGAAAGCTAAAGACCATTGACTGAAATCTCTACAGTGCCATGCAGTCTAATGTTTACCAGCACTTAGAAACAACGGACACTTCAACGTTTAAATTTCAAATGGAAGTCATATATAGAAGACTGAAGCTCCAGAACAAAAAACAACACTGACGACAATCTTTTACAAGTTTTCTGCGAGCATCTGAAAGAGCGAAGCTTCACTCCTTTGCTTGTTTAGCTCTTAGCTCTCTGCATCAAGTGTAGATCCTAGAGAGAGCATTTTGTGTACTAAGAGAGTCCATTACTGCTCATTTTCTTCCTCTCAGTATTTGCTTCAGATCAAGCATTGTGCTGTTAGCTTGGTCCATGGGCTTGTCTTCTTGAATACATTTCTGTGTTTCTTTCCCTTCGTGTAGAAGGAAGACCTGGTGGGTTCCAGGGTGTTTGTTTTCCCTTCGTGTAGAAGGAAGACCTGGTGGGTTCCAGGGTGTTTGTTTTCCTTTCATGTAGAAGGAAGACCTGGCGGGATCCAGGGTGTTGTAATTCCTCTTTGGGTTATGAAGAGAAGACCAGCTGCGGCTGGGTGTGTAAGTGTCCTTAAGGGGGACTGTACCCTTGGGTAGTGAAATCCTGAGGTATTGCTTAGGGATTGGACGTAGGACTCCTGTGGAGAGGAGGTCTGAACCAGGATAAAACCTTGTGTCACGTGTTTGATTGCCTTATGTTTGCTATCTTCCTTTTACTAACACTAACTGTCATCGAAGTGTGTTTGTGTAATCGTTTTTTTGTTAATAGGATTAGGTGCTCAAATTTTAAGAATCCCATTCACCCCCCCTCTGGGCTTGCTAGCTGGGCAACAAGTGGTATCAGAGCTAGTCTCTTCGACAAACAAAAAGATCCAACGATCTGAAGAGAAAAGATCAAATGGCAGCTCAAGGTCACTTCGAAGGTCCGTCAGTAAACAGGCCACCGCTGTTCGATGGTGAAGATTATACATACTGGAAAACAAGGATGGAGTACTTCCTACAAGGATTCGATTTTCAAATATGGTTCATAGTTGTCATGTAACGCCCCAGAAATTTAAAATGTTAAGAAAATAGAAATAATTTTGTTAAAATACCTTAGGGTTGTTATAAATTGTGATAATTAGATGATAGACTTAATTAGTGGTAATGAACGTTATTCCAGTATCGTACCTCGAAGTGCGTGCCTCCATAGGGCGATACCGGAAAACGAAAACGAAATAAAAATCCGAGAACATCATAATTTCCAGAAAAATGTGGAGAAATCAAATATGTAATTATCTGAATTTTTCGGCATACGGATTTTGAGATTAAGTCGACGCGACCATTTTCCGGTGATTTTTCACCTACTGTAAAATAAATTCCAAAATTAAAATAAAATCACCATAATTTGTAAAACCATCATATTAGTCTATGGTTAAAATTTTAGGACAAACGGACGTCGTTTGAACATATTTACTTAAAGAACTTCGGACTGGCCGAATTATGGCCCAATTACGGAAACCATTTATGGGGAATTTGTCTTGCTGACGTATCCTGGGCTACGCAAGCCCATGTCATGATAAGTTAAGGTTCTTACACGTTGAAGGCCGATGTGTGGGTGTGTGATTGCATGCATGAGTTAGGTGTCAGTGGGTGGTTAAATGGGGTTTTACCCCAACACCTGGAAACCAACGTGCCGTTGTGCATGGCAAGATCAATTGGCTATAAATACACCCCCTCCTTCTTCGTTCCTATCTTTCTGACTCCTTCCCTGTTATGCTGCTGCTGTGATTCACGAGACTTCAGTGTGGGTGTGTAGCTGGAGTTGTTAGCTACACCTTGTGCATCTCTTGGTCCTGCTTGAACTACTATTAGAGCTACTACTGGTGTTGCTGGAAGACAGTAAAGCAGACTTCAGTAGTTGTTACTGCTTCCTTCTTTGCTTTTGGCCATCTCCCCATCTACTATTCGTGGTGAATTGTGGATTTCTATATCAAAGGAAGAATTCAAACTCAGGTAGGATTCATCTCCTTTTCCTTAATCTTGTTCTCCACACATGATAAATAACTCGTGTTGAGTAGCCAAGTTGATATAACTGTAATCTTACTAGTTTTCGTCTAGTTTTGATGAATATTATTACGTTAGGGAGGAAGAGATACTTATTTTACCTCCAGATCATCTCTTCTTCTTCTTCCACCTTTGATTCAAGTTCATGATATAGAGTTCTGGTAGAAGTAAACATATCCTTAGAACAGTGTGAGGATTTTGGTTTAGATGGTTGATAATTCGAACATTGACTTGGATTCATGAAATACCTTGAGTTTTAGTGTCCATCTTATAGGAATTTTCCAATAAACCATTGCTATCAAGCTCATGCTTCCAATACTACACTACATTAGTTTATAGCCGACCAAGTTCGAATTATCAATCTCTTGTTGCATCTCGACTGTTTAGTTTATAAACCACTGTGAAAACTCTATTTAGACTCTTCCATTTGATATCAATCATGCCTTGAATTATAAGATCTATAATTAGGGTGCTTAGAATGGATTTAAACAGATTTACAGAAGTTCTGCTGCTTCCTGTCGACAGCCAGCCCAAGAGCTGTCGACAGGCGCATGTTTCCAGAACTCCAGGTTTCTGGACTGTGTGGATCTGTCGACAGATCCCTTGTTGCTGTCGACAGATACCCACAGAGCCAGCAAACCTGAGCTCTGTCTGTGCCATCTGTCGACAGATCCTTCCTTCCTGTCGACAGCTACTGTCCTGCCTTGGATTTCAGCACTCTTACATGTGTAAATCCTTGTTCAAAGTTCATCCTAATAGCCTACCAAATTACCCTCTTATTTACTTTGATATTTTCTGTCATTCTACCATAAGGATTACCCACTTTGGATACCTTACTCATTATTGAATTATCCTTGAAACCGTCAACTCCAATGGTACTCCGTTGAGTCCATTCTCCTGTATTCGACAACTAAGTTTATATTACTTGATGACTTGAGAGTTCAAAGGCTTGAACACCTTGTGAGATATGATAAACTTATGATGATGACATTTATTGGGTCCTTGGACCCCACCTAACTGATATGCCTGTGCAAATAGGGCTGGTCCAGTCCTGGGAGGAGCACCCGAATTCATTACGGGCCGTACGGGAGTGATAAGGATACCGGGATGTTTGGCATTGCATCACTATTTCCTGATTATGATCATCATACTTCCTGTATTGTGTGAACTGATATATGAACCAATTCGTGAGCTATATACTTGAGCATGACCTGAGTTTTACTATCACTGTATCAAGCTACTATTCTGAGATCTGGTATTGCTTCTTTGATATCCGATTCATCCTATTACCTGTCCTGTGTGAATATTTATATGACTCCGAACCTGAGCCTTAATATGAATTTCTGAGTATGCCTATGTTTTCATACTACTGTTATACATTCACTGACATGTTATCTTGGTTATCTGCCCTGTTCTTGATACCATTCATGTTCTTACCTAAATTATCATGTGTTCCTGATCCTTTGATTTAAGGATTTGAATTCTACTGGGCTAGTTAGCTCACCCATCCTTCCCTTTTCAGGTAATCAAGATGAGGGAGAAGTGTAAAATGGGCTGTGTGCAGAGTGGACACCGATGACGAGTCAACCAACCATTTACTGCTTTAGTTGCGTACTTGTAAAGTGTTATGAGTAGTAGCTACTCATCCTTACTCCTCACTTAGTGTGTAATGAGGAGCTTTATGTAATAAGACTTCCGCAGACTGCGTTATAATGAATAAACATTAATGTTATTACTTTGTGCCTGTTTTCTGTCATTTCCCAATAAATAGCCTTTTATTAGGACGTGACAGATAATTTGGTATCAGAGCCTTAGGTCGATAAACCTAGGGATAACCTGTGAGGATGGGTAGAAAGCCTGAGGTTAAGCTAGATAAGTATAGTTGGATATAGATTGTATTGAGTATGAAATGAAAATTTAGAGGATTCCTTCTTTCTTTTATTCTTGCTTCTTATTCCTACACAAGAACTTCATAATTAAAGTGTTTACCATGTATACACACTTGAAACAACCATAGATGTGTTGTTCTATTTCTTGTAACCATGCTTTAGTTAAAGTTTATATTATGACTCAAGCATACTATGAAACTCATCCTATTAGAAGTAAGAAAATGTTGTCAATCATGTAAAGATTCATAGGAACACTTGGTAGAATTTCCTATGGTAGTTTTTCAAGATTCCTGGAAGTTTAGATCACACCTGTCGACAGCCAGCATTTACCTGTCGACAGGTAACATGCTTCCAGAACCCAGAAATACAAAACTGTCAGTAACTGTCGACAGATAGCCTTGATCTGTCGACAGATGTCCTTCACCTGTCGACAGCCGACTCTGGTCTGTCGACAGATACCCTCAGAACCAGAAAAACCTTGCTCTGTCTGTTGCTATCTGTCGACAGCCACTTCCAAGCTGTCGACAGACACCAGTCTGTGATGAACTGGTCCTTCTTCAGTCAGTCAGAAGAGTCATCAGGCACTCTGTAGAACTGAAACTCATACCTTATTTACATTCCATATCATTTAAGTAAATGTTATAATTTGATGTTTCATTTACTTAAGATATTACATGTAAATAAGGAAGTACCCCCCATTTGAATCCAATAAAAATATCAGAAAAATCATATCTCTTACCAATAAAAAGTCAACTCTCCCACCGAAGAAGAAAAACGTAATTTTTGCGATTCTATCAAAATAGCGTCTTTCTAATTTCTCACAATTTGGCCTACCTAAAAATTTCATAATTCAAGTAAACCTAGTAGAATGATAAAAATTCAAGGTCCGGTGAAAAATGATAAACACACATATGACTTCTCCAAGGGAGCCCTCTCCTACTGAAGGAAAAGTCAAACCTGTTCATCCCTTAATTTACGTCACAATGACTTTTATATGTTATTATATCCAACTCTAAACAAGAATTAGTAAATGAATGATTCAATCGATCATATAAATTTCATGACTATCCTCGTGATTTATTCTTCCGTTAACTTTCCAATTTTCTTGGATTTTAAATTATTATACCACTGAGATAGATTATTTAATCATTGTCTACATCCATTCCTTACTAAACCAAGTAAGACTCTTTAATAATTTAAATGTGTTTAACACTCACATAATTGATGAATCAAAATTTCAAGATTGTTTTAAATCTCACGAAGCTTATGGACAAGTAGTGATGTAAAATGTTATATATCTTCTGACTGGTTAATGGAACTAGGGTGTTGTGAATCTAAAGCCTGTGCATGATGAAATTTACATGGTTTGATTATAGAAATTGATGTATGCCTTATTGAATATCTCAGATACTCTTCCAAGTTATCTATGGATGGAAGTGACATTAACTGGAAGAAGATGGAAAATTCAATGCATGACTTGACTCGAGTAATGAAAACAGTAGCCAAGAACAATAGTCATACTGGAACAAGTTTATTTAAGGATTTTCGAAGCCTGGACCCTCCGAGATTTGCAGGAAGTACGGATCCGGATGAAGCTGAGAACTGGTTGAAGGATATTGAGCGAATTTTTAAGATAATGAAATGTACAGAAGAAGAAAAAGTTTGTTTGACAACATTTCAGTTAGATCGGGATGCCGAGCGTGGTGGGAAACTGTAGAGGCAACCTTGGAGATTCAACACAAGTTAGTTGGGAGGAATTCGTAGAATTATTTAATGACCAATACTTTTCTGAAGTAATTCAAGAAAGGAAGGCGAATGAGTTTGCCAATTTGAAACAACTAAGGATGTCGGTATCGGAATATGAGGCACAATTTGCTCGATTGTCAAAGTATGCTCCGCATCTTATAGCTACGGAGAAATTAAAAGCCAAGAGGTTTATGAATGGGCTACGTCCCCAATTTATTATGCAGTTAACCCCTCACCTGATCACTACCTACTCAGAAATGGTTAAGAGAGCCTTAGCATTAGAGGCTGCAAATGACACTGTGGAAAAGATTAGAGGGAAATCTGGAGAAGGATCTTCTGATCATAAGAGAAAGTTTGAGTTGGGAAATACCCCGAAAGTTCAGCAAATAAATAAGAAGGCAGGAAAAACTTCTAATGGAAAGAAGGGGGTATGCCAGCATTGCCATCTTAGTGGGCATAAGGCTGAGGACTGTTGGCGTAGGTTGGGTGCTTGTCTCCGTTGCGGTAGTACTCAACATCGAATTTCGGATTGTCCGATGCCCAAGAATGCACCAACGAATCAGAACTCCCGAGGAAAGCAAGGAAGACTAAATGCCATTCAGGATGTGGAACCTGAATCTCCGCAGGAAGGCAGACTGATAGAAGGTACATTGCCAGTAAACTCAAAGCTGCGTATGTGTTGTTTGATTCAGGAGCTACGCATTCTTTTATTAGTTATGAGTTTGCTAAATCTTTAGAAGTAAAATCAGAACTATTGTCTACACAACTTGAGGTAACAATTCCTTTGAGTAGGGATAAGAAACTTAAGAAATATTACCTTGCTAGTCGGATTTCAGTTAAAGGACAAAATTTACCCGGTGATTTGATATGCCTAGACAAGTGGGATTATAATTTCAAAATTGAATACCATCCAGGAAAAAAATATATATATATATATAGCGGATGCACTTAGCAGAAATCCTATAGTCAAGGTAATCCAATTGTAAGTAAGGGAATGGAAATTATTGGAGGAATTTTCCGCATTACGTTTAAAGATTGAATTACAAGAAGAAAGAATTGTAGTTGATAACTTAACAATTCAGTCAGATATGTTGAAACAAATTGGAGAGCAATAGGACAATGATCTTGTGTTGAGAGAAATTAGAGAAAAGTTGGCTTTTAGACTTGAATTTAATGAAGACATTCATGGAAATCTTCAGTTTCGGAACAAATTATGTGTACCGGATAATTCCGAGATTAAGAAGCGGATCTTAGGAGAAGCCCATCGATCACAACATTGAATATCAAGATTTGGAGATACAAGAAAATTTGGTATATGTAGAAAACGTGCAAATTCTGGATCGAAATAAAGCACTATGGAGCAAGGAAGTTCTATGTTAAAGATTCAATGGAATAAAAAGGACAAGAAGAAGCAACCTGGGATTAGAAAATACCATCAAGAACCAGTGCCCAGAATTATTTCCAGGTGAGTAAACATACTCTCGTTTTATTAAAATTTGGAGGACCAAATTTCTTTTAGTGGGGGAGAGTTGTAACGCCCCAGAAATTTAAAATATTAAGAAAATAGAAGTAATTTGGTTAAAATACCTTAGGGTTATTAATAAATTATGATAATTAGATGATAGACTTAAATAGTGGTAATGAACGTTATTCCAGTATCGTACCTCGAAGTGCGTGCCTCCACAGGGATACCGGAAAACGACATCGAAATAAAAATCCGAGAACATCATAATTTCCAGAAAAATGTGGAGAAATTAAATATGTAATTATCTGAATTTTTCGACGTACGGATTTTGAGATTAAGTCGACGCGACCATTTTCGGGTGATTTTTCACCTACTGTAAAATAAATTCCAAAAATTAAAAAAAATCACCATAATTTGTAAAACCATCATATTAGTCTATGGTTAAAATTTTAGGACAAACGGACGTCGTTTGAACATATTTACTTAAAGAACTTCGGACTGGCCGAATTATGGCCTAATTACGGAAACCATTTATGGGGAATTTGTCTTGCTGACGTATCCTGGGCTACGCAAGCCCATGTCATGATAAGTTAAGGTTCTTACACGTTGAAGGCCGATGTGTGGGTGTGTGATTGCATGCATGAGTTAGGTGTCAGTGGGTGGTTAAATGGGGTTTTACCCCAACACCTGGAAACCAACGTGCCGTTGTGCATGGCAAGATCAATTGGCTATAAATACACCCCCTCCTTCTTCGTTCCTATCTTTCTGACTCCTTCCCTGTTATGCTGCTGCTGTGATTCACGAGACTTCAGTGTGGGTGTAGCTGGAGTTGTTAGCTACACCTTGTGCATCTCTTGGTCCTGCTTGAACTACTATTAGAGCTACTACTGGGTGTTGCTGGAAGACAGTAAAGCAGACTTCAGTAGTTGTTACTGCTTCCTTCTTTGCTTTTGGCCATCTCCCCATCTACTATTCGTGGTGAATTGTGGATTTCTATATCAAAGGAAGAATTCAAAATCAGGTAGGATTCATCTCCTTTTCCTTAATCTTGTTCTCCACACATGATAAATAACTCGTGTTGAGTAGCCAAGTTGATATAACTGTAATCTTACTAGTTTTCGTCTAGTTTTGATGAATATTATTACGTTAGGGAGGAAGAGATACTTATTTTACCTCCAGATCATCTCTTCTTCTTCTTCCACCTTTGATTCAAGTTCATGATATAGAGTTCTGGTAGAAGTAAACATATCCTTAGAACAGTGTGAGGATTTTGGTTTAGATGGTTGATAATTCGAACATTGACTTGGATTCATGAAATACCTTGAGTTTTAGTGTCCATCTTATAGGAATTTTCCAATAAACCATTGCTATCAAGCTCATGCTTCCAATACTACACTACATTAGTTTATAGCCGACCAAGTTCGAATTATCAATCTCTTGTTGCATCTCGACTGTTTAGTTTATAAACCACTGTGAAAACTCTATTTAGACTCTTCCATTTGATATCAATCATGCCTTGAATTATAAGATCTATAATTAGGGTGCTTAGAATGGATTTAAACAGATTTACAGAAGTTCTGCTGCTTCCTGTCGACAGCCAACCCAAGAGCTGTCGACAGGCGCATGTTTCCAGAACTCCAGGTTTCTGGACTGTGTGGATCTGTCGACAGATCCCTTGTTGCTGTCGACAGATACCCACAGAGCCAGCAAACCTGAGCTCTGTCTGTGCCATTTGTCGACAGATCCTTCCTTCCTGTCGACAGCTACTGTCCTGCCTTGGATTTCAGCACTCTTACATGTGTAAATCCTTGTTCAAAGTTCATCCTAATAGCCTACCAAATTACCCTCTTATTTACTTTGATATTTTCTGTCATTCTACCATAAGGATTACCCACTTTGGATACCTTACTCATTATTGAATTATCCTTGAAACCGTCAACTCCAAATGGTACTCCGTTGAGTCCATTCTCCTGTATTCGACAACTAAGTTTATATTACTTGATGACTTGAGAATTCAAAGGCTTGAACACCTTGTGAGATATGATAAACTTATGATGATGACATTTATTGGGTCCTTGGACCCCACCTAACTGATATGCCTGTGCAAATAGGGCTGGTCCAGTCCTGGGAGGAGCACCCGAATTCATTACGGGCCGTACGGGAGTGATAAGGATACCGGGATGTTTGGCATTGCATCACTATTTCCTGATTATGATCATCATACTTCCTGTATTGTGTGAACTGATATATGAACCAATTCTTGAGCTATATACTTGAGCATGACCTGAGTTTTACTATCACTGTATCAAGCTACTATTCTGAGATCTGGTATTGCCGTTCTTCTGTCTTAGAAGGATAAGGACACCAAGATGTTTGACATTGCATCACTATCTCCTGATTATGATCATCCTATTACCTGTCCTGTGTGAATATTTATATGACTCCGAACCTGAGCCTTAATATGAATTTCTGAGTATGCCTATGTTTTCATACTACTGTTATACATTCACTGACATGTTATCTTGGTTATCTGACCCTGTTCTTGATACCATTCATGTTCTTACCTAAATTATCATGTGTTCCTGATCCTTTGATTTAAGGATTTGAATTCTACTGGGCTAGTTAGCTCACCCATCCTTCCCTTTTCAGGTAATCAAGATGAGGGAGAAGTGTAAAATGGGCTGTGTGCAGAGTGGACACCG
Source organism: Colocasia esculenta (assembly GCA_014218235.1). Taxonomy (NCBI): domain Eukaryota; kingdom Viridiplantae; phylum Streptophyta; class Magnoliopsida; order Alismatales; family Araceae; genus Colocasia; species Colocasia esculenta. The sequence continues at coordinate 25,233,690 of CM024765.1, read as the reverse complement.
ATGACGAGTCAACCAACCATTTACTGCTTTAGTTGCGTACTTGTAAAGTGTTATGAGTAGTAGCTACTCATCCTTACTCCTCACTTAGTGTGTAATGAGGAGCTTTATGTAATAAGACTTCCGCAGACTGCGTTATAATGAATAAACATAAATGTTATTACTTTGTGCCTGTTTTCTGTCATTTCCCAATAAATAGCCTTTTATTAGGACGTGACACATATCCACGACCTGGGGAGGAGATCTCGCGTCGAGTGAGCACGACTTCCGATCGCTGTGGCTGGGCCGCTCCGTGTGTGGGCTCCTCCAGCGATTCACGTAATCGAGGGAGTCTCTACTGCCAAAAACCTTGGAATAGGGGAGATCGTCCGCTAGAATCGCAATTTCGGAGTGCAAAACGAAGGTTTTTCGACCCCGAAACGACGTCTTTTTGCCTGAGGCCAGAAGGAAGCGTCGAGCGCCTCTGAGTGCCGATTCCGAATTGGGGTCTTATAAGTGATTCCGATAACGAGCGAAAAGTTATGCCCGTTTGAGCGAAGGGGTGTCCGTATGCGATCGCATCGGCAGCCAGCGACCGCGTTCCTGGAGAGGAATTTGCGCGCCGGACCGGAAATCTCCGAATGCGACCTTATACCGACCGGGTCGAAGTGCCGATTCTGAATTGGGGCCTCTCGGGCAGTTCCGACCCCCGGGCGAATAAATATCCGCGTCCAACCGCAGGGTACGGCAGTCGGTGTAAACACACGCTCCGGGGGCAAATTTTGGACCCGGAACGGAATTCCACGAAACCAGCGCTCTGTCGACCGTCTCGGAGTACCGATTCCGAATTATGGTCACATAAGCGATTCTGATGCCAATGCGGAAAGTTATTCCCAATTCTTTCGCTGAATGGGTGGGAATAAACCGAAGGGAGTGACTATATCGGCGATGTTCGGGCACCCATATCCACGACCTGGAGAGGAGATCTCGCGTCGAGTTGTACACGACATCCGATCGCTGTGACTGAGCGGCTCTGCGTGTGGGCTCCGCCCGTGATTCGCGTAATCGAGGGAGTCGCTATTGCCAAAAAAGCTTGGAATAGGGGAGATCGTTCGCTAGAATCGTAATTTCAGAGTGCAAAACGAAGGATTTCGACCCCGAAACGACGTCTTGTCGCTTGAGGCAAGAAGGGGGCATCGATACAAATATGTTGACAATTGGATCAATAATCGAATGGATTTTATTGAATAATCAAAGTGAAAAGTGTACTAGTAATCAAAATGAAATTCTCTCATCATTGGTCCGATATTTAAATTATAATTAGAACAACATTTGAACAGTAATCGGAGCGACACTTGAAAGGTAATCGGAGCGATATTTGAACAATAATTGAAATGATATTTGAAAGATAATCGGAGCAATATTTGAGCAGAAATTGGAACACTTGTTTGAACAGTATAATTGGAAGGGAACTTAACTAGTAATCGTTGAGTTACTTTGATCAAGTAATCTTTACTATTTTTGAACTAGTAACCAGTATGGAAATCTAAACAGGTAATTGGAGTTAAATTTAAACTACTAATCGGTGAGAATTTATAACTCTTGATCTGTAGCAACTTAATTAATAATTTGAACAATAAATGAGAGTAATTCAGTAACTGATAATTTGAACAATAAATGAGTAATTCAGAATACCTACAACAATATTTCTCTGAGTGATAAAAATAAATTTTTTGTCGGTTGACATACTAACTTGAAAATAATGTTAAATATTTATATTTGCAAAATTTTAGTTATCATTGAAACCTAGAAAAAATAGATCAGATGGAAGTGAATGGTTCAACAATCTCTTTCTTTAATGATGACAAAATTTATGACAATATTCTGACATAAAATAAATGTTGAACTAAACTAAATGTAGAATATGAATATAAAATATGTCAAAGTTAAATATATTTCTCCCTATTTTGTCACTAACCAAAAAAAGAGAGGCCAAGCCATTAACAAAAATTTAGAGAAATAGATGTGGAGATACAAGATAATGTCCACTAGACATGAGAAAGTTGGTAGTCTTAACTTGTCAAAAATTAAAACTTTCCCAGAAAAAAATGGTTCAGTGAACTAGGATTAGATTATGATTACCTCACTCCCTCTTGGAATTCAACTCATACAAGTTTCATTAACTTTGACTGCCACCAAACATACATCGATGCTTCTTGTTGGGAAAACAGAGTAGGAAAGAGCAATTGCGTGTATCATATTACTGTACATGTCAACAGCAAAAAAAAATAAAATAAAAGAGAACAAAAACGTAGCTAGATGACAGGATACTACGGAAGAGATAACCATGTTTACGACATAAAATTAACGAGCAGCAAACCTACCGCTCGGAAGAAGAAGAACCACTAAGGATAGATGACGGGGGCCATTTTTTTCTTTAAATTACGCACAGCAACAGGGTGTTTGATCAATGCTCACACGAACGTGGAAGCCCAAAGAACAACTTCTGGTTTGATCAAACAACAGGGTGTTTGATCAAATGCTCACACGAACGTGGAAGCCCAAAGAACAACTTCTGGTTTGATCAAATGCTCACACGAACGTGGAAGCCCAAAGACATGCCTGGTGCCACAGAGGGAAAAGAAAAGCGAATGTGCACAACAACAGGGTGTTTGATCAAATGCTCACACGAACGTGGAAGCCCAAAGAACAACTTCTGGTTTGAAACATCTCTCGGCTCCAACGCCTGGTGCCACAAAGGGAAAAGAAAAGCGAATGTGTGTTCAACACAGAGGCTAAAGTCCACAGTTCTTTACACCATAGCAACAAGAAGGAGCAAGAAAACGGAAACGTGTTACATGTCCTGACGCCGCCGATCTCAAGCTATCATAAGATGTCGGGGTGTTCGTCGTGAGAACCCAGGTGGTCTCGGTGGAGGCCGTAGACGAACAGCTCCCTGGCGCGGCCTCTGGCGTCGACGTGCTCGCGGAGCGCCCCCTCCTTCACGAACCCGTTCTTCTCCAGCACCCTCTGCGCCGCCCCGTTCTCCGCCTCTACCACCGCGTCCAGCCGCCCCAGGCTCGGCCACCGCCCGAACGCGTAACCCACCACGGCCCCCACCGCCGTTGTCGCGATTCCCCGGCCCCAGCTCTCCGGCTCCACGAAGAAGCCCAGCTCTCCCCTCTGCAGGCCACCGGCGCAGGGGTACCTGGTCACCGAGACGGCCCCCACGGGGGCGCCGCCTCCTTCGAGGCGGACGGCCAAGAAACAGTGCTGGGGGACGAGCTCCTGGGCGGTGTAGCGGCGGGCGGCGTGGAGGTCGGCGCCGGGGAGCTCCTGGAAGGCGTGGAAGTGGCGGAGGATGCGGCCGTCGCCGGCCCAGCGGGCGAGGGCCTGGGCGTCGACTTCTCGGAAGCGGCAGATGGTGAGGCTGGGCGTTGCCGCCTTCTTCTTCATCCTCTCCTCCTCCATAGATGGATTCTCTACTCTCTGCTGCTGCTGCTGCTGCTTCTCTGCGTGCTCTCTCTTTCTGCGTGTGTAGTGGCGACGCCTTCTACACCATGCCCATGCCGGGCTTTATAAAGGTGCTGCAATGTTCAAGTCCAAGTCCGAGTCGAGGTGAGACAAGAAAAGGTAGGTTTCCAAACTTCCTCGACAAATGTTTGGAGAAAGTGGGGCCCACCCAACTAACCAATGGGAGGATACCACGTCGTAGTCCGACTGAGAGTCCAAGACGCGGAGTTAGAGGGGGGTTATTTAATCTTAAGTCTATTTATTAACCATCTAATTATGTTTATGTCCACTGACCAAAAATATTAACTTTAGGTCCATTACTGCCACCTATATTATTTTCTAGTCATTCCGTCATGCACCGTTTGAGGAGAAAAAAAAAAGGGAAAAAAAAGGGTGATCGCCAATTTTACACGGGAGGCAAAAGTTGGTGCTCGCCGCCAGATCATTGCCCGAACGTGTAAGGAGGCGATCTAACTCTATATATACTTGTTGTCATCACTAGTTATTTAGGATAATACACTTTTATAGTCTCACAGTTCTGATGGCAAAAATATTTATTATTTGATAAAAATATGTGTATATATATATATATATATTGTAAAGAGAAACACTTGTTTCTTGTTCGGTCAGAGAAAATATTATCCAATCAAACACGTCATTTGTCGAATGTGGAGTCTTACATTTTATTAATATCGTGGGACCAAGACATTCAACCTATGGCGTTCTTTGATTAAGGGTCCATTTGATTTTGATTATATGTAAAATAATTTTAGAGGAAAATAGTTTTCTACGGAATAATTTTTCTGTGAAAATAAAAAAAACGTGATTGTTTATTTGGTTGTTAGGAAAATATAAAATTGTATGGAGGGATATGAGATCTTATGATCTATTCAAATGAGAGAGAGTCATATATTCCTTGTGTACTAATATAATTCATCAAATTTTTATTTTAATTATTTTTATTTTTAATATTTTAAAAAATAAAAAAAATAGATAACTAATGAAAAATAAGTAACTTTGACAAAGACAATTTAAAATAGGAGAAATAAAATAAAAAACACAATTTGAATGAATAGTGTTTTACAGATATTTTAATAAAAAATAAAATTTAATTAATTAATGAAAAATAATTAAATTTGATAAAGATACTTCAATGAGTGGAAAGAAAATAAAAATCTAACTTGAATGAATAGTGCACCTAAAAGCCCTGTAGACTGCAGCAGAATGGCTCCGCGCTTGGGCAGAAAACGGCATCCGCGGTTTTCCCGTGGATGTCAAAATCCAGATTTTGGGTGATTTATTTTTATAGATTTTAATTTTCAATAGTACCAAATAATATAAAAAATCAAGTTTTCCTGAAAACTACTTCTTCACCCGAGTTTTCCGTGCAAACAAACAGACCCAAGTAAAAATAATTTTCGTCAAACAAGAAACAAGTGCTTCTCATTTACAAAATAGATTCTTCATAGTTCCTTTATTATGTATACATCAAGGATATTGACGTAAAATAAATTAATAACAATAAACTACAGGCGATAGTGCCAGTAAGAAGTGTAATAATATTCAAAAAAGAAATACTTATTGCATTAAATATGCCACTTGTTTTTAGGGTTCAAAAAAAAATAGAGGTGGAGAAGATACTCTCTCTCTCTATATATATATATATATATATAATATATAGTTTGACCATGTCAATATATATAAAGTGTGACATGAATAATTTTTTTATTTAAATCTAACTTTCTTTTTTTCTCTCTCTACCCTCCGTGATCTCTCTCTCCTCGGCATAAAAAAGTAACTCTCACTTTTTCTCTCTTCCCTCCACAATCTCTTTCTCCTCCTCTGCACTCCACATAAAAGTCATATGTTACATACATAGACTTCTCCATTTTTATCTCTAAAATTAAAATTATTTATTTGAAAATATCATAATTATATATTTAAAAAATATTTATTCAAAACTAAAGACATCCTATGCATGGTATACGGGAATAGGATTATGTTTTACCATTAAAATTGGGACTCAAAATATATATTTATTAAGAAATTAACTTTACATATTTTATTTTAAAAATTACTTTGATTTTATATCTTATTTAAAATAAATATTTATATAAATCTAAAAACTTACCGATAAATGTAAGGATATGTAGCTAGTAATCTCCAAAGATAAATAGCACATGTATAATGAGTGTGTGTGTTGCACTAAATATTTCTCAATATTAAAAAGGTTGCATAAACATACAGAGCCAGCCATCCTCCTCACTCACGCCATTCAAATCTGACAGTCGCACAGCACGGAGGCGGCAACGGAGCTAGCCATGATCCTGCTCAGACCACCGTTCCCGGCCATCTCCCTGAGGCGCTTCGAGCTCTCCGACGCCGACGACGTGTGGGGGTGGATGGGCGACGAGCAGGTCAACTGCTTCTTCAGCTAGGACTCCTGCACCACCCGGCCGGAGGCCGGGGACTTCCTCGCCTCCACCGTCCTCCCCCACCCGTGGTACCGGGCCGTCTGCGTTGGGGAATGCCGGGGGTGGCCGCCGCGGCTCGTTGGGTTCGTGGCGTTGGCGCGGGGACGGGCATGGACCAGTGCAGGGGAGAGGTGTCGTACGCGGTCGCCCGGGGGCCACTGGGGGCGGGGGATCGCGCCGGTGGCGGACAGGGTGTTCGAGGAGTGGCCGTCGATGGCGAGGCTGGAGGCGTTCGCGCAGGTGCGGAACGTGGCGTCGCAGAGGGTGCTGAAGAAGGTGGGCTTCCAGAGGGAGGGTGTCTGGACTGACTGGAACAAGGATGAAACAGCCGCGACAGTCTCTCTCTCTCTCTCTCTCTCTCTCTCTCTCTCTCTCTCTCTCTCTCTCTCTCTCTCTCTCTCTCTCTCTCCATGGATCCTGTTAACCCAGAACATTTGCTGGAGCAAGCAAGAAGAGCCCAGTTGCATGCATCTCGTGTCACGTACTCGCAAAGATCACAGAGGCCTGCGCGAGCGACGACCACCCGACAAGTCCTATTTGCGGTGGACTACCTCAATTTTTGTTCCCTCGAAAATTTCGAAAATGTCTCTGTGATATATTCTCATTTAAATTCAAAAAATTAAAAAAAATAACAACATCGCATCATCTTATTTTAGACAAAGTTAAAGACAACAATGTACATGTCTATTTTCTCTCATTTCTTATCGATTGAAATTATCTCAAAATCCTCACAACAATGTGTATTCCTAATTTTATCTTTATCTTATCATACATCTATTTCAACATCATCATCTTTACCATACATATTTTGTTAATGTATTTTTTCGCACCGTTCAACATTCTACCGGATAACAAAACAGACTTCACAGCTATTATATAAAACTTCTCTTTAAATTTCACCAATATACCACGATTGCAGAGAAAACTGTGTCATGTTTGTATTCTCGTTCTCTATATATATGCTGCCTCGATGTTGTGCACCATTATGTTGACCCTTTGTCCTGCAAAGTTTTGCGATGACAAGGCCCTTGTGATTTGTTGGAGATGTAAGTCCCAAGTGTTTCATGCGGAATGCAACTAAGTTTTCTCTGCAAGTGTAAGCTAAGAACAGATGAACAATCAGACAAATGGCTCTGAAAGCTAGTATGTCTCCTCCACTTCAGCTGTCATGTTTCCATCTGCAGGTTGTGGTAGAGCATTCTGGTGTACACAACGATATATGTTACATCATTCATGAACACCCTTATAATGGACCAAGGTCTTTCAATGTGACGTCTTGTCATAAGCCCAACTTGGAGTTCATCGTTGGAAGTGCCATAACATCAAGATTACAAGCAAAATTTGATTCCATATAGGTTACAAGTTTTTGCAACATCCCTCACGAACAGCTGTTATCTGTCTATAAACGACATCAGAAAACGTTCATCTAGACCAATTACATGGAAGCTAGCGGCTGGGCTACAGAAAGGACATGTGAGACACAGGAAAAAAGATGTTTCAACATTGAGAAGAGCAAGCTGTCCCGCCTGGACACAACCGGCTAATACCCGCCCCAAAGTACACATGCAGGGTTGGACCCATAAGCATCACATCACTGCGCACCCCCTTGTGTCTGGTGGGCGCTAGCCGGGTAGTCCCAGGAGGGCAGCATGTCATGCTCTTTAACCTCTGTCAAGAAGCCAGATAGGTGGTATCCTTGCATCACAGTTGCTCACCTCCCATCACTGATGCTGCTGTTTGATCTTTCTATCATTTCGGATCTTCTTTCTTAGCTCCCTATTCGCCACAGAGTACTGTCTCTTTACAAGTAGGTTACGCATGGCCGTTTTTAGTGCCTCTGCAGCCACTTCCAACGCTTCGTGGTCTTCTGCAACATTGAGGCGTCCTTGCAATTTCTCAAGCAATTTCTGCCCACCAGGAACTTCTTCATCATCCAGCACTGTCAGGTTGGAATGTTCTTCGTCCAACTTGATTTTCTGCAAAGGAGAGATGACCTTCACACAAGCCAGAGGCAGCGAGGAACCATGACTGGGTAGATTAGATGCACCCATGACCATCCACAAGTGATCTGCCGTGGAGCTCATCCCCAAACTAGTTGGCACAAAATGACCTCCGATGGAAACAACCTGCAGAAGCAGAACAAGTTGTAGTGTGGGTACATAATCTTAGAACTATGGAAACCATGACCCTAAACCAATGTTGCCATCAGATATCTACGTGGGGCAAATAAAAAAAATTTCTTGAAACCATCAGATGTACGCTTGATTGCTCATTTCAAGGAAAACAGGTCAGCAAAAACACTATCCCCTCAGTTTGGAGTGACAAACTGGAACAAAGCTCGTATCTTGAAACGTTCACCAATTTAGGAAGTTAAGAGAAGTTTCGGATGACAAAATAGAGACCAGATATGCCGTATAGGCTCTACAGAGATCATACACCAAAAGGGCGCATCTTTCAAAGTGAGATGGAGTGCCAAAAATCTTCTTGCAAGTCATTATTTTGCTGGGAGATTCTTACCTTGGCAAAAGAGAGACTTTTAGCTTGAAAATTGCAGCTCAGAAGAAGCACCGCATGTAAGCTGCATTCACAAATTTAAGCTAGTTTAGATAGTGCCGACACTAAGATATTATAGAAGAAGCATACTCAGACTTGCCTCTGAATGGCTGCAGCAATTAAGGAACAATCAGGAGAGGCACATAAATCAGTAACAGCTGCAGTACTATCTGCATTTTCACTAGGCCCCAGAAGTCCTGCCTTTTAAAAGCAGATAGGAAAACTCAGTGAACCAAAAACGGGATGACTAAAACAAAAGATGAAAATAGGCTGTAATTTGTGACATTACTGATCCTAGTTGAGACTTGGAAAAAAAAATCACCTTTTGGATTCTCAGGATAATTCTCAAGTGTATATGATTAGAAAACTGAGCATCAACATTAGGCAGAAAATTTGTCATACTGGAAAACACCAGATATTATATTCCAGAAAATTTTTCCCTCATCTGTTAAGTTAAATTGGTCCACATGGTACCCGGACAAAATCAAAAAGAGTTTCTGAACCAGCGATTTAAAAAACAGTGTGCTTTCACCAGTTTAATGCTGATGATTTCAGACCTGACTTTTACAGTACTTCAAATCAAACCAAACAATCACCAAGACTGTAGCTAAACCTTTGGCATGAATTTCACAAGTCACATAGAACTTCCACTTACAAAAGTTTAGCTCAGTATGTTTCTAACCCAAACTTAAACATTCAGTGGCATCAACAAGTAGATTCAGTAGGATAAGCAATTGCATCCCAGTGTTGTCTCACTGGATAGATGAGACAGCATATACGTGGCTTTAGAATGACGGTTGATTCTAGGGCTCTAATACACACTATACTTTGGGTCATACGGACCGATGAGAGGGAAGATCACACAAGAGGACATGTTTCAATGTAAAATACATGTTAGCATGCATTTTGTTCAAAATGGGTAACAGTAGTTTACCTTTAGGCCAACCTCACACGTGTCAAGCAAGGATCCAGACATGAAATCCCACAAGCGCACCTGCAAAAGGAAACAGGACTGACATGAGAGACTGTATATAGGATTCATATCAATGAATGAATCAAAAAAATATCATCTATGAGATGCACTTACTGTTGAATCACCACCTCCAGATAAAAGAAAGGCCTGACAACCATCAGAAGAGCAGATGAAAGCTAAGCACAAGACAAAGCTGAAAGCAGAGATGAAAAACACCATCAAACCTAACCTCCAGCAATCATAAGGCCATGGGAGAGACAAACACATATTGGAGATATTTAATTTGTCAAAAAAATTAAGGAAAAAAGCATGGTACACTTTTGTCTACATAAATGAATTCCCTTGGAAGTATATACACATTGCATAAAATTCTGACAACTTCAAGAGCATGAAATACAATATGTTGCTACCACTCACTCTGTGTGACCGAGACAGAAGCTTTGTATCTCATGTGCTCCACTCAGAGGCCTCTTGGGAAACACAGTGATCTTTAAAAATCAAAACATTGTATGTATTAGAAAAAAAAAATGTAAAAGAAAGGATATCTCACAAAAGTTAACAGAGATGCAAGCAGAGGAGTATAAACTCAAAAAGGTTAGAAGTCTTACCCGGATTTTGAAATCACGATCTGCACTAGCTATAAATTGTCCATCTGGGGAGAATTCCTGCAGAGAAGATATGCCTTGATGTCAATACTGGAACAAAAATGCAAGATAGCTCAAAAATGACAAAAGGAAATACAGGCATCCATAAGGAATACAAACAAGATGTAGGAAGGGCAGTCAAGTGCAACATAAGAATTCACAATGATCTACATGCTACCTGTTTATCACAAAATTCATACTTCTATGGACTCCTTTTTTAGCATCATAAACATATCACCGGTTACCATCTAGATTGCATGATAAGGAAAAAAGTCAGGTACAAGATCACCTGATAAGTGATCCTTTTGAAGATCAAACCAACAATCAGGTAAGTATAAGATACATATATTTTATCACAGGCTCCATCAACCAGCACTTTTAAACCACCAGACTAATTAGAAAAAGTTGAAAGCACATGCATGACTTAAGTACTACAAAATCATACCAAGCTAGTAATAATGCTACAATAGTGACCTAGAAGTGGAACGGCCTTTTTGTCGGCAGACGCTTCTGCACCTTTCTCGTCCAAACTCAATATGTAGACAACCCCAAACTTGTCAGCAAATGAAACAAAGAGACCATCAGGGCTTATAGCAACTGCACTGACACGCTTCTCAGAGCACCTGGAAAATTACCATTTTAACATTATGACAACTCCAAATCCAACTTTGCGCACATTTGATTAGTAAATCTTGGAAGAAACTAGTTGATAAATACAATCACAAATGTGCTACTTTGTTGTTATTTCCGCAAGTAGGTTTCATTACACACATACGTACATATATGAATAGCTACAGAACCTCTGGACGATGCAATTGTCATGTTTACATAGGATAGCAACATAGCAATGATCATGAAATCTTTTCCGTCCAGAATACCACTGATCTATGTAGAGATAGAACTTAGTGATGAAGTGAAACTTACACGGTACGCATGCAATTCCAAGAATCTGTTGCCCAGACTTTGACGAGCTTGTCATTCCCAGCAGATGCAAAGAGCTTTCCTTTCGCACCAAAGCCAATTGCTTTTATATCTTCCGAATGAGATGGCCCGCTAGAATTATCTGACAAAGAAATCGCCTTGTCTCCACTGCCAAGGTAAACAATACAAAAAACCAAAAGAAACAAAATGTTTATAATTGTCCACTACCGAGCACCGAGTAACCTTTTTTCCTTCTCGCATGCATCGAAGAAACTCCAATGCACTTCGAATTGAGTGAATAGATTGCAAAAAACCCGACTATTAAACATCCAATTTTCACTGCACACAAAGAAACTCCACGAAAATCCCAGACTTCCCAAGGGCGAAGAGAAACCCCTTCCCCTAACCACCAGTTAAACAACAGCTCTAAATTTGCAGACTAGCAAGCCAGATAATAACCATAATCGACAATAAAAAAACTGTTAAGAGCATAAAAGGTCCACATCTAGAACGCCTGCTGTACGGGCACAGGCTCAGAAAATAGCCGGTTCGTTCATAAACGAAATCGCAACCCCACCTCAGACAGTTCTTCCCAAACGCAAGCGGCGGGATGTAACACTTACTCCAAGTCGTAGGCTCGCAGTTCGGATCCAACGGCGACGACGACGGATTTCCCGAGGGGGTGGACAGCGATGAGCGCCGGAGAGACTTCCGCCTCCTGGCTCTGCTCTCCCTCCTCCATTCCGGCAGCGGCTTCCTCCATGCTTCTCTCCTCCTCCACCCCCACCGGCGTTAATTAGGGTTTTAGAGAGGGGTTTGGGCGGGCGCTCGAGACCCGCAAGAACAGTGCAGCGGCCTACAGAAGAAGTGGAAAGCCGAAATGGGACGCGGCAACTGCCGTCTTTATCGCGACGCCCAGCGTTGTGAGTCTTGTGACCTGAGCGGTTCCGCTGTAACGGCTCCATGGGCCTCCGCTTCGGCGCTGATGGGCCTCTTCGAGAAGAAGTGTGCCCGATAACAGAGCCCATCTAACAGTGGGCCTCTTTCGGTTCTTCACACGGGCTCGAAGTTTCAAATGGGCCAGGAGTAAGAAGATAAGTTTCACATGCACCACCAAGTTTTACCCACCGGCCACCGCACCTGATCAAGGGCGAACCCGGTTCGGTGTGGTTTGATTTGAAAGAATTTGTTCTCAATTAAATTAAATTGAAATGGATCCCCAACTCGAACCAAATCAAATCGATTTCTTTTGAAACCAAACGAAACTAAATCGATTTAATTCTGTTTAGCTCAATTTAAATTGAAATATATTCAAAATCTCTATTAACATGTTAATCTCTCATTAAGCACATGTTGGTTGTAACATTTATGAAAAAAAAATGTGAAAATAACATAACATAATAATAACTTTAATTAATAAGATTAAATTATTCTTAATCTTATAATAATTTACTATTATATATTAAAAAATAAGTAAAAAATTATATAATTTTTATAAGTATAATAATAATTTGATTTATTTGAGTTGAATCGGTTTACTCGGGTTAAAAATCGAACTAAACCCAAATTATGAGTCTCGAACCAAAATTAGATTAAACCGCAATAAAAAAATTTCCAACTCAAATCTAATCGATAGACTTTGGATTGAACCAAAGTACGAACAGCCTTATCCGACCTCCCCCGTCGGTCCATCCCCCCACTGCTCCAGCCCAGCCCAAGTTGCATACACCGGATATTAACGCGCTCCGCCGGCACAGCACACCGCACCCCACATACGTACACCCCCTCCAACCCCTTTTAACAGCACCACCACGTACGAAAAAGAAGCGAACCCTCGCCGGCCTTCGCCTCTTCGTTCGTCCCCACAACCACACACGCCGCCCCCACGTATGGTTAAGTTAATCCTATAAATTACTCCCTTAATCCTTTTTAATTAATAACTAATCATGGGTTATTACCTGGCGCCGTTAAATCCCACCACTCCCCGCTGCCCCTGGTCCTCGACGTCGTCGTATTCTTCTTCTTCTTCTGCTTCTGCTTCTTTCCTTGCTCCCCTCCCCTTCCCAGCGGTGCCACCTCGCCGGCGCCTCGAGGCGTGGGCCGCGGTCCCCGGGAGGCGCCCGCGACGGAGGAGGCCGCCGCGCACCCCCCCGCGGTCGGCGGGAGAGGACGGCGGACGGATGGCCGGCGCGTACGGCGGCGACGTGGAGGCCGGGTGGCCGGCCGATGCGCCGCGAGGCGGGGAGATCGAGCTCCTGCTGGCGGCAGATTCCAGAGGCGGCGGTGAGTTCCTTCTCCCGCTTTTGACTCCGGGGGGTTTCTCGTCCACAAATCGCGCTTGGTGGGTTGGGGTTTTCTGGTGGATGACACGTGTCTGGTGGTGGTGGTCTCGTCCCTGGATGTTGAATTTTGTTGTGTTGTTTTCGTTAGCTGTGTTGTAATGTGAGTGGTTCTTCCCATGAGCTGTTTTAATCTGCTTTGGCAGTTTATAGCTCCATAATGATAGAGCATGGACAGAACCAGTGTCAAAATGTGCGTAATGAGCACAATTTTTTCAGTAATTCAGTGTGCAATACAGTTTGGATTCCCCCACTTTTAACAAAGTTCTACGCTTCAGATAACTTCAAATTGGTTATTGCCATCACTGCAATTAAGTTGGTTTTGGGGGCAGATTGGGTTAAGGAGGGATTACGAGTTTTGGGCTGTGAGCTACTTGACTAACTGGATGTTTATTTAGAGTCTTAGATTCTGAGAAGGTTTGGATGGATGTTAACTTGCGATACTGAATGTATCTGGGTGAGTTTGTCGTGAAGTTTGTTGCTGCCTGAAGTGTAGACCCAGGGAAGCCTTTCTTTTTCTGTCAAAGGTCATACCTTTTGCTTGTTCCAGTTCTCTCTTTGTTGAGAATGGTGAGATTATGTTATACGTGATAAATGGGAATATTTCCAATGAAAAGAAGAAAAAGTAACTTTATGTGTCTTCAATTTATTATTATGTTTTTAGCGACGATATGTGCATTCTTGTTTTGAGAGGAGTGCCATGGAGGGGGGGTGGCGGGGGCGTGTAATACACATGGAGAACCATTGAAGCATCACTCACCCCCTCTCCACCACTCTATCCTCGAAAGGAGAAGGATTTGTCATTGTTCACTCTGTCGATGCCCAGTTTGAAATATTTACTTATGCGATCATGATTTGCTCAAAAGTCATAATTTTAATAGTTCTTCTATCTATGTTGTCAATGGGAACAAGCTTGAAAACTTACCAGGGTGCTTCATGCAGGTTCAGCTGCATCAAGAAGCCACCTTGGTTCAAAAGGTGAAGCAATGAACAGTGATATTGAGGGAGAGGCAGGCCTTTCTTATAAAAATGTTTCACTGAAGATAAGATCTTCTATAACGACTTTAAAGGTTTTTGGAGTAGAATTGTCACCAGACAACATGGCAGTTGCAATTGTTTATTTTGTACAAGGAGTATTGGGTCTTGCTAGGCTGGCCGTGAGCTTTTACTTGAAGGATGATCTCCATCTCGATCCAGCAGAGGTATGCTGTCATCTCCTTTCAAACATTTTTCTCCTTTTTCAGAAATTCTTCGTCATTTGTCCATTTACTTCAGGTTAATAAGATCTTTTGCAATATTTACTTTTTCCATTTGGTAGTTTGAAGAATTTTATGATCAGGATTACTACTTTTGAATGTTTATCTCTTGTGAAGTAGACAGCAGTGATAACTGGTGCTTCTGCCTTACCATGGCTTATCAAACCTCTCTATGGTTTCATCAGGTTTGTGTTTTGCCTTTTGTTTTCAAGATCCCATTAAAGACGTGCAAATGTGCTTCTTTGAGTCCTCACTGTTCTACCATTTTGTTTATTGCAGTGACTCCATCCCACTATTTGGCTACCGGAGGAGATCTTATCTTTTCTTGTCTGGCCTTCTTGGAGCCCTTTCTTGGACTTTAATGGCTACCTTTGTTGATAGCAAGTACAGTGTTGCATTCTGCATTCTTCTTGGATCCCTCTCAGTGGCTTTCTCAGATGTTGTAAGTATCATGCTCATGGAAAGACTCCATGGCACTGCTCAAAAGCCCCACATCATAAGTAGCTCGACCATTCAATTGCAGTTGTCTAGGCCAGTTTTAGACATTGTAAACTGAATACATGATTTCTTTATTTATCTAGGCCAGTATTTTAATGCCAAATCTTTATGATCTATCCTTATATAAAACTGATACAGTGTGATTGCCTTCGTTCATGTCCCCATTACAGTAACACATTTGTTAGATCCTCTGCTGAAAGAAATGTATGTGCGAATGGGTGGGAGTAGCATAACAGGAGATGGGGCATTCTTGTGGGTGAGGACATGAGCGTGTGCATGTGCATGTTTGATGAGGATCAAAATGCTAATCAGGATCAAGATGTCAGTCAGTGTATTTAGTGTTTCTAAATTTTCAGATAATGTGTCAACTATTCCGTTGTTCTAGGCTCTGTAGTCACTAATCTAGGTACAGTTGAGCTATCCAGGGACATGTCTTAAGTTAGAAACCCTGTATGGCTGATGAGGTTGTTGAGAGAAAGAAAAAAAAAAGGTTGGCATGGCCATGTTCACCACCTTTTCTCCTTTTCTAGGATCTGGCATGAAATAGTCAGTGTTACACTTGAATCCTGCCTCCTTAGGAGCAATGCCACAAGGCCTTCAACCACCCTTCCTCCTTGGTTTGAGTATCAAAGATAATACATCAAACTTTGCATAGCTGTTTTATGTCATTATATTTGGTAGCCTTGTTAAAAATTTGAACCGTGTTCCTGCAGGTTGTAGACTCCATGGTTGTTGAAAGAGCTCGTGGTGAATCACAAAGCACATCTGGGTCTCTTCAGTCCTTGTGCTGGGGGTCTTCAGCTTTTGGAGGGATCGTAAGTGCATATTTTAGTGGTTCATTAGTGGATGCTTATGGTGTAAGGCAAGTCTTCCCATCAAGATTTTACTTTAGCATGTGCTTCATAAATGTTTGGTCCAATGTTAACCTTCACTTCATCTTACATTGCAGATTTGTTTTTGGGGTTACAGCATTTCTTCCATTGATGACATCTGCAGTTGCTGTTCTTGTAAAGGAACAGTGTACATCTTCTTCTAGAGGACTTAATCTTCCCATAGGCTTCCTTGAGGGCTCAAGGCAAAATATTGCTCAGTTATGGGATGCTGTTAAGCAGCCCAGTATCTTTCTCCCAACCTTATTTATATTCTTGTGGCAGGCAACACCCCAGTCAGACTCTGCTATGTTTTTCTTTACGTATGTCTCTTCCATGATCAAATTTTCCTTTCCTCCATTTGCTCCTTCTTTGTTAAAGCCATTCGATGCTAGTTAAATGGACCATAGATTCTCTACAACCTTTTCAAATATTGATTTGCTTAGGCATTTATTTATTTATTCTACTCACTGATTATTAGCTTCTCATATTCTGCAACATCACATTGTGCCTCCTTTTGTTAACAGTACTCTGGTTTGTACTGTGAGTCTTCACTCAGCTTATGGAAATTGACAGCATGCATAGTCATGTGGCTTGTGGTCCATGCACAGATGGTTTTCATGCTATGAACCTAACATTTTTTTTTCAATTTCAGGACAAATAAGCTTGGTTTTACCCCAGAATTTTTGGGGCGTGTGAAACTTGTTACCTCCGTGGCATCCTTAGCTGGTGTTGCACTTTATAATGGATTTTTGAAAAGTGTTTCTCTACGAAAGATTTTTCTTGTGACAACTATCATGGGCTCAGCTCTGGGAATGACTCAGGTGCTCGCCTGAAATTGCTTAATAGACTAATGGTGCCTAAAGGATAAAACACCATCAATTCTCATTTGTTAATATTTCATTATGCAGGTATTGCTTGTCACTGGTCTGAATCGACAGTTTGGCATCAGTGATGAGTGGTTCTCTATTGGGGACTCGTTGATTTTAACAGTCCTTGGTCAGGTGATAACCTGCTCTTTTAACTTTTGATGGCTCGTGCTATTTTCCTGGCCATTACATGGATCAGTTGGAAATAGTTGCCTGATAAGCATAGACTTCAATTTGACAAGGTCTCATTTTAATTTACAATTTGTCAAGTTTTTCTAATTTGACAAGTTCATGTGTGACTGTTTAGTCAGACGTTTTTCTATAGCTTGCTTCTTCAAAATTTGAAACTTTCTAACTGTGACTGAAGAGTATGGACTAGGTCCATTAGGAGAACTAGACCATGTAGCCCACTGAGTTCAGTTATAAAAGTTGGAAGAATGCAGTTTTCTATAATACATTTGTTCACTACAATAGTGAGCATTTTAAATGAATGCTCACTTGAGGAGCACGTGTGAGATGACGTCCAGATAGCAGCTGTTTCTTTTCTAGTGGAACATCTTTCATCAACTATGTTTATTGTTCTCTCTTTTCTCCATACTGCCTGCAATTATTTTTCCCAATGTTCTTAACAATATCTCGATGTCTCATTGCAGGCTTCCTTCATGCCAGTGTTGGTCTTAGCTGCGAGGTTGTGCCCTCAAGGCATGGAAGCCACTCTATTTGCAACTCTCATGTCAATTTCTAATGGTGGAAGTGTTACGGGAGGACTGGTAGGTGCCGGCCTCACGGCACTGCTGGGCGTGACAAAGGATCACTTTGACAACTTGGCACTCCTAATAGTTGTGTGCAACCTCAGCTCCTTGCTGCCTTTGCCATTACTTGGCCTCCTTCCAAAAGATAACCCAGATGATGAAACGGACAAGACCAGTGAGACAAAGATGAATTGAGTTTAAGAAATTTCTGGCTTTGACATTGGGATCAACTTTTTGGCCACTCCATACATGCATCCATGACTAATCCAAGCGCCACTTAAAGAGACCACAGTGCCTCAGTTTGGGCACTCTTTTGTACCCAAGATCCTATCAGGCTGCACATGGATATGGGAAATCTTGTTCCAGAGATGCGGAAGGGGTGACCTATACATTGATGTCATCCAAATCTTAAACTTTGACCAACACATGGTCCAAAGCCCCAAGCTCACCAATTTTGTAACATCACTCATTTCTCTCTGGTCAGATGGACCAGGTGATTCAGCTCCTTGCTGCAGGTAAGAGTTACTTTTTGTGTGTGTGTGAATGGAACTAGACCAAAGAAAAGGTAAGAGATAACAGTTTTCTTGAAGCTTATTTCCAGTTATTCCGTGCCTTCATGAGTTCAAGTTCTCTCATTATCTTCCAGCATCATCGCTTCAATGGTTTTTTGTGTGTGGATCAAAATGGAAGACCTTATTAGCTAATTGTGATGAGAGGCTACAAGAACCCACCCGCTCTTCTTCTATTCTTATTGGCCCTTATACTTACTAGCTTCAAACCCACCCACCCCCCCACCAACCCCCCCCCCCCCGATCTAATGGGCCTACCAGGCCTCATTTGGGCCTCTCTAGGGTTAGTGGGCGTCCACGTCCAACGACGGCTAATTGGGCCTGTCCAATTCATGGGCCCCAGCCCATTCCTAGTCTGGGCTCGTCCATTTTTTATATTTTGCTTGATAAGACAAATTTTCCAAAGATTACAATATAGTAGGCGTATCTGTGTAAGGTGTGTAAGAATTTCCAAACCTAAGTTTTAACGTACTTGTTCCTACATGCTTTTGGTGGGGATCTGCAGTCTCACCCAGCCTCCTCATGCTAGTCACTGAATTCTTTACCTTGTTGCCAGTCATAAAGTCCCCCGACTGGTATGAAGATAAGAGGGATAACTCTAATTATTTGATTTGTTGAAAAAAAATAAGTGATAAATTCATATAAAAGTATCCCACAGATAACTCTCTTATTCAGGATAAACCACCCTGATCCAAGATAACTCTGGGTTAAAAGTAAGTTTGAATTATCCTCTTTTTAGATTCGAATAGATGGAATAAAATATTCCACCCATTAAAATGTAAATTGGATTAGGTTAACCCGGTAGTACCTTTGCCCTCATCCTGTCCACAGAATTTTTCTTCTACCCAACGACACAATTAAAAATAAGCAATTGAACTGGTTCCATCTTTATCTCCATTAAAATGATATCTTTCGGAAATAAATATCACTAATTCATAGCATATAGCCGACATATATGGTTCGTCTTCTCAGAAAAAACTTATTGTAAGATTGATATCTGAAAGGGAGAAAGAGAGGAGTCTTATCAAATGCTCTTAACTATAGATTAAAAAATTTTAATATATTGACTAAAAACACAGTATTCGTCTTTTTTCTCTGACTAATAAAATTATTTCTTACAATCTATATCAATAATGAGGATTTTTATTAAAATAATTTTATTTTAATAAATATTTATCTAATATACCCAGTCAAAAATATTTAGCTAAATATGCCCTAGACAAAAAAATTTACAAATTATGCCTCAATTGGTTATATAATTTGACTCCAAATTACATATTTGTCTTTAGGTTTACTATTTTGTCTTCAAATTACACTATTTGTCCTTAAGTTACGATATTTGTTTGAGTAAATAGTGTAATATCAAGATAAATAATATAATTGAGAGCAAATAGTGTAACCCAGAATAACAATGTAACTGGGATTAATAGTGTAACTTGAGGCTAAATTATGTAACTATCTGTAAATATTTTTTACTAACATATATTTAGATAAATATTTATTAAATAAGATTATGTTAATAAAAATCTCATATAATGACAAAATTGATCTCATTATGGACATTTCTATTTTAAAAAAAAGAATAGATAGAAAACCCACTTCATGGTCATCATCCTTGTGAGAGGTACAGACAGATCAAATCAACTTCAGAGATTCCTAACGGACAGGCGGCAGCATAATCATACATATGCACGTGCAGGCCCCACGTGCACCGGATCATACCAGCACATTCGGCCCCCTCTGTTAACGCATACGTAGGATTGTCTATGAGTTAGACTGTTCGACAGGGTCTATAGATTTGCTCCGATTTTGGATCAGATCTCAATTTTTCTCAGCTCATAAAGTTTTAAGACTTATCTCTTTGATAATGAGATAAATAGATTGAGTACAAGTAAATCGGGTATAAATTATTCACTTTTAGATATTTTTTTGATTTGAGATGATTAAATGAGATAATTATATAAGAGATAATTTTTAATGTGATGTGATGTAAAATGATGTGACAGAGTGTATATAGTTATCACCATTTTATCTCTACTTTGACACCATTTATCTGTATATAAGAGTGATGCGATTTTCTACAGTGAAATATCAATAAATAATGAGTTATCCCTAGGAATAACTTTTATCCCCCCTCCATGAGAGAGATAAGTTATCACCCCTTTATCATGCTTAAGTTTTATCAACCCTACCTATCCTATCTCAGTTACCAAACTACCTGCGGACTTAAAACCAATGCTAAAATGGGATAAACCCACTTATTTCATTATCAAACCCAAAGTTCAACCCGACTAAATCCATGGATCGAACTCGGGTTTTCAGTTCAGCCGATGGGCCGGCCCGACCCGTTCTCTTTTCTTTTTTTCTTTTCAAATCTTAAATTTTAATTAGTTAAAATTATATATTTTACTTATTTAAAAGTTAAAAACTCTATTTTCAAATAAATTAAATAAGTAACATCAAAACTCTACTTAATTGAGTGAGATTATATATTTTATATTATTAAATATATTATTTTTATGATTAATTTAATTTTATTTAAATATTCACCGGACCGAACCTTAGTCTGACTTTACAATTTTCTAAAAATATTAGACCCGACCCCGTCTGACCCGACATTACTCGAACTTGAGCCAGACTTAGATTTTCATATTGATGAGTTTGACCTGAGTCAGACTCATCTAAACCTAACCTGGGTTCGGCCCATTGACAGCCTAAGCATACGTTGTTGCATGTTTCCCGATGCACCTTCTTCAATATTTAAGGGGGGATAAGTTTAAATATTTTATCTCGAGGCTCTTCTGTATGGTTCTTTTGTGGAAATTTGTTCCATGTAAGCAGCTTTTGTTCCATTAAATCTCAAATGCAATAAATTTTCTCCTCAATTATTAGTGATTAAAAAAACAAGTTGGACGTACCATCGAATCGAAATCTTAAGGGATAGTAAGCATCGTAATGTACTATACCGATTTGGTATAGTTGGGTCAAACAAATCTAAAAATTTAATAATAATAATTTATTGAAAAAAGAAATGAATAACAAATGAATTGAATATTAGAAATTTTCAAATAGAAAGGTCAACATCTATGAGACAATGCCCCCTCCGAGCCAACGAAGTCTTATGATATAAAAATAAAAAATTATTCACCTCAATTGAAAGTGACAACATATGTAATAACCTAGTGTGGCACTGCATCATTGATCTCTTTCTAAAAATCTGGGATCAAATTCCAATGTAGATGAGCTAGAAAATGTCATGTCACATCACATGTACTCTCTTGAGATGCTCCCCGCTGATTTCTCCTTTGATTGTTCCATGAGATCCCCTTTCTTTTCTTATGGGCAAGAAAGACAGCAATGCGTTCCATAGATGCAGATGGACCCTCCTCTCAAACTTAAGTGCCACAAAGTTCCATTGCAATACAACATATTGATGATATCTGATCTCAAATGGTGAAAGGTATTTAATATGATGCGGCCAAATCGCTTCATCACCAGTCCAATATCTCCTCCACTTTCTAAAGGGATCTTGTAAGTGCACCCTACATTGAGGTACTTGTGTCATGTCAAGTCAGAGGGAAGTAGCTAGGAGTTAGATCCTTCTAAGCATATATACTTGAAAATTTCAACTTTCAAAAAGGATCAGATGATAGGATATCCAATTGGATGTTGCAAATGATTGGAAGGGAGGTAGACTTCATTCATTGAGCATGTTATGGCTTTTCTGTCTTGGGGATGGGGTGAGAGTGTAGGAGGAAGAATAGAGGAGTAGGCAGAGGCTATGAGCAGAAGCTATGAGCAGAAGCATGTGGGTGCATGTGGGCACCATTTAATATGTAATGCCACTCATTTCAGAGCTACTTCTTTTCATGCTGATGTGGGTGAGCTAACAACCACCATGTGACAAGTCACTTATAACCGGAGAAAAGAGAGATGGACCTAAGTCCATGATTAGATGGAAGGGGAATAGAGAGGAAAGAAAGAAAAATATTCAGTTTATAGAGTCCCTCTAGTCTAGGTATCAATTTGCTACCCACCAAATCTTCAGGTTATTTGATAAGAAACTCCCAAAAGTTGTAAGAAAAGCTCTTACATTGAAAAAGAAAAATCCCTACAAAGGGGTTTTCTCAGGAAAACTGACTATGGGAGCCTTTCTGAAATTGACTATAAAACAGAGACTACTGCCCAAAGAACCAAGAGAAAAGTTTAATAGTGAAGAACAATCGTGATCTGAAACAATTGACAGAATTAAACTGCAATAGCCCAAATTAAGAAATGATACTTACGTGGATCTTTTTCCATAGGTGTTTCCTTGGTGGCAGCTTGGGTTCTGCTAGCTTAGCTGTTGAGAAAAGTTGCAAGAGGAAGAAAGTTTTCTAGAATACTTTAGTCTGGGATGCATGGGAACCAACATGATTGAAAAGAGTATGTAGGAAATTAGAAGCTAAGTTCATCATGTGAACAACCATAGAAACAGTACCAACAGATGAAATCTCACATAAGTTGCAGCTAGTATCTATCGGAAGATGGTCCAATATGGCAAACTGTCATGCATCTTCTCACGCAACATTGTCCCTCCATGGCATGAAGAGAACAGCCACCATCGCCGAATGTCAGATGCCCGATACAACGGGCGGCACATCAGGCCGCCGCTGCAGTCTGGACAAGGCTTCACATGCCGATGGTGCCCATCCAAATGACAGAGATATGTGGGCTAGCATGTGGGGGTGGGAAAGGTATACATGAGCTGCTGAGCAACCTGGGGAGCCCCACCTGCTTATCCCTGGACCTAAATGCCAGGCAGAGATAAAGACACAAGTCCACATGAAGAAGACACTATCTTGGTTAGCCCACCACTAACTAAACGACATAGATGATGAATAATTTGTGGTCTCATGGTTGTCAGTTACCCCTTTGTCCATACATCAAAAATTAAAAAGGAAATGCCTTGTCAGGTTTTTGATCTAAAGGTTACAAACTGTGTACAGCTTTGATTACAAAGCCCTGGAAGTTTTAATGGAATGCCTGCACTTCGACAGCAGTATGTTGTGATGGCTAAGATTTCCTG